>CM053786.1:305289227-305411727 GCA_028749045.1 Cupressus sempervirens | reverse complement strand
TACAAGACTTCAAAATCTTATTCAAAAATTTTGTATACCTCAAAATCTTGTAAATCCCCCTAAGCTGATCTGCCATTACCTTTCTTGGGACCAAAATTATTTTGCTAAATATGTCTTATGTTGGTATATCTAATACTCTTTGCGTTATTTGTTGTTATTATATCTATATACCCTGTTTCTACTTGCTATACTTTGTATATGTTTTCGATTACATCTCCTTGTAGTTTTGCATCCTTTTGGCTTTATTACTTCCTCAAAATGTGAATTGGAATATCTTCCCCCTTTGGATATTCTTTATTGATTCCATCAAAGAATGTATTATGTAACCATTATTTTTTCACATCTTCCCAAAACATTATATCTCCCCCATTCTTATTAGATGCAATAATGAATTGAATTATACTCCCCCATTCTTACACCCCCACTTTCTTGACACTTATTTCAAAGGGTCCTAAGGATAAATAGAATACTTCACCAAAAATGTTTTATTTACCTCCATAATCATCTTGAGAGAAGCATCTCAATTATCTAAAGCTATCCCCAATGACTTGTGATGGATGGTTATCTTTGCTGCAAGATGAACAAGGACTTCTAAAGTAGAAAGATTAGGATCTTTCTTTATAACATTTTCTACATGGGCTTTTTCTTTATGGAGTATTTCCAGATGTGGAGTTATGGAGGATTGAATTTTCATCAATTTGGCCTTAATATTAGCCTCCTCTACTGTCAATATAACCAATTCATTCTGTGTGTGAAGCATAGCTGCAAAATGCTTCTCGCTCTAAGCTAGATCATTTGGTAGTTCAGTGCTAGAAATATTTAGGTTTTTCTCCAAGATCAATATCTTTTCACTTGTTTCCTATGTGAAGTATGATGAATCACACAACTTATTGTACAATGAGAATACATTCTCAAGTACTTTCTTCACTTTTTCAATCTTCTTTGCCAATTCAACTTGTGAAAGTGCTATTTCACTTGATATCTTCTCATTCACTTTCATTTGAAACTTCTTTTCTAACCATTCCAATAATTTGACATTAGTTTCTAGGTCCTCATTCTTTACCTAGTCCACAATGTTGGACAATTTCTCCATAATGAACTGGGTTTCATCAAGTACTTGCAAGCTGAATGCAAAAAGAAATAAGTCCTTGATTTCCACCAGTGCTTTCTTATGCTTATACTTATTTTTGGGTATCTATTGCCTATTCCTCCTCTCTAGAGCCTCTTGCACTTCATTTATTTGTTGTAGGTTCATGGTTCTTGATTCGTAGTTGGGTATGACTATTTCTTCATCAAGTTCAGGGTCTCCATAGTGAAGTACCCTTGCAACCTTGGTAGTGTTCAAGCCTGGTGCTAAGATCTAAAATGGTACTACATCAGTGCTCAGCTTCTTATTTGGAGTCTTCGAGGTAGGAAAGTTCACCAATGTTTGTATTTCCTACTGCTCCTTAGGGGTTTTCTCCTCTTCTTTCTCCTCTTCTCTACTACCTTGATCAATGATGATAATTTTTGGAGGTGCACCTTGGGTTTGTGCTAGAGGAACATCTTGTTGTGTTTGTTCCTTTGTTTGCTCCTCGACTACTGTTGGTACTTTTATTGTAGAATCAACTTTAGCAATTTTATCTTGTTCTTCTTGTTCTTTGGGTTGATCTGTTATAGTTGTGGGAGGTTGTGTAGTTTGTTCCTATGTGCTTTCCTTCTCCCTTGTTATTTTTGCTACAAATTTTTGCAGTTCATCAACACTCACCAATACTAGATTTGTACAAATTTGTGCCTATAATGTAGATTGGTGAAGGATCTTTTTGAGATCCTCTATAGTTAATGGATTGATGTTCTGACTTGAAGTGTTAAGAACATCCTTTAGAATTATTTTATCTGAAAGTTTTGTGTGTGGAGGACTTGGTGGTGGCAATTGTGTGTCTTAGACACTCTATTTAGTCTATTGCTCTTTATTTGTTGCCTCTTCACCATGTGTCTTCCCTACTTTCTTTTTTCTGTCTCTTTCTCTCCTTCATCTTTGTCTTTCTCTCTTTCATCCTCCTTTTCATTCTCTTCTTCTTCATCATCATTTCTACCCTCAAATGGGTCTTCTTTCCCTTATTTCATAGTTTTCAAACCATATCTCAATTTCCAAATTTGTGTGGGCTTTTGGACAACATCTTCTATTTGGTTCTATCAAATTTTGAAGGGATGCAAATTTTCTCCCATACTTCTTGCTAGCCTTTGTTATTTTACCTTTAGTAAGGTTTGGCATTACATGAGCCAATGTAGACTCTCTTATTTCTTTCTCCATCTTAAGATAGTAATGTCATTTATTCTCAATCAGTGAGCTTAGCTCCTTAGGCATTGAGTTATCTAGTTCATTTGGGGTAGTCTTGAACTTAGACATCATAGTCTAAATGGACTCTTCCACTATGTTATGTTGTCCATTTGACAAATTATTGAATTCAATGGTCTTTAGACAAAACAAATCTACATTATCTCTAATATTATTGCAAATTTTTTCTAATTTAGATGTGGCAGAATGGCTTACCAATCTAAATTGATCTTCATTAGACTCTGTTCTTTCCTCGTCTGATTTTGGGGGTGCAACATATCTTCTTCTTTTCTTCTACTCTGCAGGCCCCTCTTTTTCTATTGCCATTTTTTTTCCTACACTTTTTCCCCTTGTGTTGTATCCCTAGTGTCAACCCTTGTGGTTGGCTTGGCTAGACTTGGCTTTGTAGGTTTCTTCTTTCCTTTGGGTTGTGCAGGTGGTTGTTTTTCTACTTTCCTTTTCTTTGGCTTAGCCTTTGGTGCTTCTTGTTCAACACCTTCCTTTTCATCTACATCCTCTCCCATACCTTGGTTTAGGGAAAGTGGCCCTTGATCTTGTTCCTCTTCTTCACCCTTGACATCTTCACCTTCTTCCTCTACTTCCTCTGCAATTCCTTCCCCAAATTTAGCTTTTAACTTCTTTACAAGCTTGTCCTTCTTCTTCAAAGTGGAGGTAGTCTTCAAGTTCATATCCACCTTTGATCTCACCATGTCATATGTTTCAAAATGTGGTGCATCCTTGTAAATTTCTTCTTCAAGTAGTGCAGTTATTGTTGTTGATGTTTTATCTATGTTTATTTCATACCCAAGAGGTCTCAACCATCTCACTCTTGATATGGCTGCTTGTGTGTATGTGCAATCAATATCTACAAGGAAACATACATCATTTACATGTTTCTCCACTAAATAAACTAGAATTCTAAGCCTCTGCTTCATTTACTTCTTAAAGTCCTCAAAATAACTTGTCATCAAAGTTTCCAAATTGGCTCCCATTTGCTCTATGTATTCATTGATTTGAGCTATAATAGACCTATCATTTCTCCATGCAACCTTTCCAAAACAAGGAAATTCATTTTGAACATAAAAGAAAATACACATCAAAATTGCACCAAATTTACATTGGGCTCCCTTGGTTCTCCTCATTTCTGCTAGATTTTCATTGATTCGTTGTAGTTGCAGCTCTACAAGATCATAGGTATGATCTTTCTTCACTAGTTTGTATCCAACATCTACTACAATACAAGGCAGAATATTGATTTTGCTAGATTGATAGAATTTTTGTTCTATAACCCTGATAGCAAAATCAACTAGAGGGTCTTGGATAGTGTCAATTGTCATCCCTCTCTTATTCCACTTTGCACCTATGTTTTTCTCAATTACATCCTTGGCATCGCTCCTAAGAATCTTTGACCGATCTAGGGTTGGGTACCCTATCGCTCTATGTAAAATTCTCTTTGTGAGTTTGACAGGGCCATCCTCCAACCATAAGCTACCATCATGCATTTGGATCAACACTAGTATAATCCATTATGTCTTAAACATGGTAGGGAATTCTAGGGCACACATTAAACCCTTTTTTTCAAAAATTTTGTACTTTTCCTTCAACACTCCATTTCGACACAATTTCTCATATGCCTCCCTCATCTCCATGTCACCTATAGCTCCACTTTTGCAATTATAACATTTTCTTAACTCTTGAACCATTACAACCTTTGGAGGAATGATGGGAAGGGATCTAGTTGGGTCGTTTTTATATGCAACCTCTGAGATTAGATGAAAAATAGGTTTTCTAACCTCTTTTGATACTAATTTGACCTTAAATGATTCCTTCTCCTAAGCTTTTCTAGAGCTAGATGTCATTTTACACAATCTGGGGTTTCAACACAAAGAAAACATGAAGCTACGTACCTCAACATAGTCATAAATAACTTGAAATTGATGGAATCATGCTTGGAATGTTGTAGAAACCTACTTACATACTAGATTCTCTACTTGGGATTCACTCTGGGCTCTTTCTTGTCTTTGCTCTTCATTCTTGATGAGGAAAAATGATTGAAAATAAGATAATATTCCCTATTTTCATTGCATTTAATTCTCAGTACGTTTACAACTATCCACTTAGCTTCTGAAGGATTCTACATTACTCAACTTCCATTGGAGTATTACTTGCTCGGCTTCAACTAAGATTTCTTCTTTAATTGACACCCTCTACCAACTCATCTCCTACTTATCATTCAGCTCCTATAGTCTTTGACAATCACCTCAAGGCTTGTACTAAAATTTTACTCGGTAGTTGAGGGAAACTCAGAAACATAGTGCTTTCTTGTCTAGGAACTGATGTATGATAAAGCTTTGTAAATCAATTCCTGATGCCTTTCTTGCTTGATTTGGTGAAGTGTGATCACTTGACTTGTTAGATGAAGTGATCCCTTCATATGAGTGCGGGTGACTTTGACCTAGTTGGGCAATTCCTGCTGATATGACTAGTCTTCAAGCAACTAAAACATGTGGTTTAGCTCAACCATCTATTGTAGTTCCTTCTTAAATGTGTCCTTATTCAATTTTTAGGAATGTGTCCATATTCCTGATAGTAATGATAGCTATACCTAGTGTTGTAGTCCCAATTGTATTGATGACCATGATTAACTACCCTTGCTACGTGATTTGATGTCCATGTAGGCTTTGATCTGTACTCAAAAGCTCTATGTCCATACTTCTTGCAATTGTAGTAGTGACCTTAAAATCTTGGTATTCTGATACTCCTACTCCTACAATCATGTGCTTGATGTCCTTTCTTTTTGCACTTATGACAATAACTTGCATTCTTAGGTTTATCATGCTGATGGGAATTCTTACTTCTACACACATTAGAGGTATGTCCCTTTTTACCATAGAATGAAAAGTACGTTTAGTGTTCTTACCTTTCTTATTCCTTTCTTCTATAGTCTTGGAAGACTCTCCTTGTTCAGTGCTAGTGCAACCAAGTCTTGAAGTGTCATTGCTTGCCCTTGGTGATTTTAGTAGCTACTTGAAGTACTTGATGGCCTCATTAGGTTTGTTGAAGCTCTCTACAATATCCTTCTCTCTTTTTAGGTCATTTTTTAGTTGTTCATTCTACATCTTCAGTGTAGAGATCTCAATGTCCTTGACATTTAGTTCATGATGTGCATTCATCATCTAACTTAGGGTGCCCACCTACATGTTTGAGATTCTTTTAAGCTCAATCGACTTTTCTTCTAGTCTATTGGCAAGGTTTCTCTTGTCTTTGTATAGCATAGCCTTGTCTTCAATGGCTCTTTTCTTCTATTCAGTCACCTCACAAAGCATCATGGCTTGTGATTCTTGTTCAAGTTTGAGTATCCTAATTTCTTTTGCTTAAGCTCTATTCTTCTCCATCAGGTCTGCTACTACTACATCAAATTCCTTAGAATCTCCATTTGAAAATAGATTTGAGGTGTCAATCTTCTTGTACTATGTGTCATTCTCAACTATGGGAATCTCTTTTCTTCTCTTTAAGGATTTCTTCACTTCTGCTCTAGCTTCTTCCAAAGCATGTAAAGAAAGTTGTATGTTAATTTCCTAATTCTCTATGATTTCCCCAAGTTTTTAGACTTCCATTTTTAGATCTTTTCTCCAAACTATAAGGCTCCTTCTTGTGAGAACATAGCTCTAATACTGATTCTCAAAATTAACAAGTGGGAAGATTTACTTCTTGGGGGGGGGGGGGGGGGTTTAGGGCGGTGAATCAGAAGTAACTAACTTTAACCTTTTCAAATCATTTTTGTTGAAACCATTCACATGCATCTAATTCATCTAATAAATATGAAAGTAGAGACATGCATGAAAATAGATAACACACAAATTTGGTAACCCAGAGGCCCTCCAAAATGAGACGGTAAAATTGGGGTGGGGATGACACCCACAAAATATCACTGCAGCAATGTATAACTATTCAAGGTTACAATGTTTGACCACTTCCAATGGTCTACCTTGTGAAAGGCCTATCCTATTAAAGACTTTACACTCTATTAAAAGTGACCTAGTTGAAGGATTTCACTACCCTGCTAAAAGTAGGCCTGGTTAAAGGACTTTTTCACATTCACTTGGAATGCCACCTTGTTAAAGGATTTACAAATGACTGCTAGGCCAACCTAAGTCATAGGATTTTCATATCTAATACAATTTCTAGAGAGTATTAGAAAGCCTTGACCTGATTACTTGCAATCTTCAATTGCTAATTATAGATCCTTGTTCTACTCTTACTGATCTAATCCTTGCTTGATCTGATATAACACTCTTCAAAGTTCTGATACTCAGTTCTTGATCAACTAAATTCTATAATGCTATTCTATTCTTCACTAAGTCTTTTAAACTCCCCTCTAAATTTTTCCATAGTTCACCCATACACTTCTCTCATCCACACATACAATGGAATTTCATCCTCCTTTTAAATATTTCAAAGACTTAGGGTTGGGTATGAATCTATGATCAATATTAGATCTTCATTTCCTGCTCATTTCTTGCACTTTTCCTATTGGTTCCATCCCGTGTCCATTTTTCTTATTGGTTGCATGCTGATTGCATAGGTACTGTAAAAAATTTGATCTTATCTTCAAGATCCTTTGAGATTCATCCTATGTTGGCTCCAAAATCAGTTTACATTTGAGTTTGTGAGGATATAAACTCATATGTTGATTCTATGTTACTTCGCGCATACTAGTTGTTGATTCTTTCCACATATAGAAAATTTGGCTCACTTGGCTCCTATAGAAATTCTACCTCACTCAACATCTATAGTGACTCGGCATCTATACATCACTTGGCACTTGAACTCCACTTGGCACTGAAAGATTTCTCAGCACCTGAAGTTCACTCAGCATCTATTGAATTCTTTAGCTTTGCACACACTGTAGCTTAGCTTCTATATTATACTCAGCATCAACTAAAGAATTGGTTAAGTGTGTTACCAGTCAATTATCAAAACCAATCTAAGACCAACAAATATAACTTGGTCTTTTTTGCTACACACAAAAAGAAGTATGTTATGTTTTTTGCAAAAATCAAGAACTATTTTTTGTGTGCACAGGGTTTGACCCACCTAATCTTATCCATTTCATAAAAAATCTTGTAGTTTAGAAAGTAGATTCATAGTACTAAAATTTATATGTTTTATAGATCTTATCATTTTTAGTGGATGACCCCCAAATGTCTTGTCCAAGTTTAGGTTTATCTTATTTTAGAAAAAATGTGTCCACTTATACCTCGTTTTGTACACCATCTTGGTGCACTCACCCTTACATGGGTTAGTTGATGTGTACTATCATTATGCCAAAACTCCATTGTAACTTGTGAGAATTGAAAATTTTCCTTCTTTGCACACCTCCAATGCTTAGGCTTGATGGTGCATTTCAACATCAAATAAAATGATAATCATTGGCATTATTCAATAGCCCCCTCCTCATCGAATTGTGCCAAATGGTCATACCATATATCAAATTATAATTCTAAAATGAAGAGGAAACACAATGGCCATTTACATGGTGCATCTATTATTATGATTCATCGATATAGTGAAAATGACAACCTTTGATGCAATATCTCTGCTATTAAACTTTCCATTTTAATCCAATGGTTTACAAGTGATTTTAGTCCTCAATGCTTATGTGACCATTTTTTGAATCATATCTTCAAAGTATAAGGAATTGAATATTGATAACTATGTTACACTACTCTTCTCTTCCTTTCCCTTAATGCTCATGTCATAAGATCTCTTATGATGATTCATTTTCTGCATATCATAGTGAACAATAGAGCTTCTTGGAGGTGCACCAACTTTATTTACAATCATGAATATTTTTCTTCTATATGTGAGTTCATCAGGATGAGAAAACTTCATATTTTAAACAAACAACCTTGCATGACATCCCATGAGCATCTCAATGCTAGAGTTGAATACACAGATTTTGAAAAATACTTTCTCAAGATAGTTTTGCTAATTTGACATTTGAATTGAGTAAAACTTTAACACTTTTTAACTATAAAAATGATTTTAATTCTTATTGTGAAATTCAATTTATTAGTTAAAAGTGTTAGATTTTGTTCTTTAGTATTAAGCATGTAAATAAGAATTTAGCCATAACTACTTCACATACTATCATTATCCCTTGAACAGATAGCCACTATATCTCTCACTAGTCTACAAATCTTGGATTGACACTTTATTTGTAACTAAGGATACTTTCACCGAAATTATATCCTAAATTAATCCAAAGAACTAGACCTTAGTTTAACCCTATAAATTCTATCAACAAGATCAGTTAGCATTAATTACATTCAACAACATGTGAGGAAGTTTAGATACTTGATTAAAATGCATTATGCTATGAAGTAGTGGAATACTGACTATGAAAGACCTTAATGTATCATGTCCCCCAATTCTATATGCCTAAAATAATAGGACAATTAATTTTAATGCTATTATTACTAAATAATAAATAAATATAATATTAATATAATTAATGACCACTTGTTATTACTAGTGATGTCATCACTCAAACCTCCATAAGTAAAACACTACCATAAAATAAAGAGTGCTAGAAGAATATCTTGAATCAAAATATAATGAATGGAGAGAATTTTTTTTTATTTTTTAAATGACATCTTCTACAAGAAGAGGAAATAGAGACATGCAAGTTGAGTCTACCAATCTACTAGACTTACATCACTACTAGATATAAAAAGTGTTTCAAGATACCCATCACCTAATTGGAACATATAATATTTTAGTTACTTCAAATAGGTATTAGCTATCGTATGGTGTGGGCAACCCCTTTGACTAAATATCAGAAGCTCCCTGAGGAGCAAGGGTAGTGTTTACCCAGCTGACCGAATAGACATTAATTTACTATTTAATATTCAAGTAAAATTATAAAACAGTTATTTTAGAATTTTAATATTATCAATAAATTACAATATATAGCAATCCCATTGGCTGCATAGTCATTTGGAGGAGGAAGGGTAGCATCTACCTAGCTAACTAGATAGACATTAATTTATTATTTAATATTAAACTAAAGTTACAAAACAACTATTTTAGAATTTTAATATTATTAATAAATTACAATATACAACAATCTCATCAGCTACATAGCCATTTGCAAGAGGAAGGGCATCATCTACCTAGCTAATCGGATAGATATTAATTTATTATTTAATATTAAAGCAAAAACACAAAACAACTATTTTAGAATTTTAATATTATTAATAAATTACAATATACAATAATCTCATCAACTACATACCCATTTGGAGGAGGAAGGGTAGTGTCTACCTAGCTGACTAGATAAACATTAATTTATTATTTAATATTAAAGTAAAATTACAAGACAACTATTTTAGAATTTTAATATTATTAATAAATTACAATATATAGCAATCCCATCAACTACATAGGAATTTGGAGGAGGAAGGGCAATGTCTACCTAGCCGACCAGATAGACATTAATTTATTATTTAATATAAAGTAAAATTACAAAACAACTATTATAGAATTTTAATATTATTAATAAATTACAATATACAACAATCCCATCAGCTGGATAGCCATTTGGAGGAGGAAGGGCAGTGTCTACCTAGCCGACCGAATAAACATTAATTTATTGTTTAATATTAAAGTAAAATTACAAAACAAATGTTTTAGAATGTTAATATTATTAATAAATTATAATATACAACAATCCAATCTGCTACATTGAGTCCCTTGTCAATCTAGTTTATATGGCTTTGGCATTATGTCATCCAATATGAGTTCATGTAAAAATTATCCTTCTTTGTCTCTCTTACTTTAGAAGTTCCCAATATATTTTTAAGCAACATGTAGACTTATATATTGTGTGCACCAGTTCCTTCTTCAATGTAACTCCAAGTAGACATATACTAAATTAGGTTAATAGATTTTGTTTTGTCTAATTTTTTTTGAAAGAGTAAAACTATTTGAAGTTACTACATAGGTTATAAATGAGAAGTGATTTTGGGAAGACATCAATAAATTAGAGTAATGTGGACCAAATTGTCCATTTTTAGCTAAGAGGTTTAGCTTTCTCTTTCATAAACCTTTTGGAGCTTGTGGCCATGAAATTATAGAAATTTGATGAGGAAAATCAATGTCTAGTAAAGAAATATCTATTGAAGCATGCAGGCATGAGCACAATGGAAAGACAATTACATAAGCCAAACACGAATTCCTATATAGAACGGAAAAAGAACAATCTAAAATTAGAAAAATCATATATCAATGAAGGAATATTTTCCATAAAAGATGTAAATTAAAAGTGATATATTGTAGAGTCATTTGATTTGTTAAACAATCCAAATGATAGAAGTTTGTTCATCTGCAATCTTGGTTACAGAACAAAAGTGCTACAAATAATGTTGGTAAAATTTTGAAACCACAATGAAGGTAATTATTCTAAAAATAATAGTATACTGGAGTGTAGCAGAAACTTTAATGGCTTCTATTGATATACCAAAGTAGAAAGGGAAATAAGTTTGGAAATTTAGGAGTTTTGAATAAATTTTACCAAAATATAAAAAATACTATAATCATCTAGATAATTCCATCTACCAAGATCAAGCTCGAAACCTGACAAGGCTTGATGATTCATTAATCTCCTCATATAAACATGTCATTTCCATATTTTTCAATAACTTCAAAAATATTCAAAAAGCAATGGTGTGGCAATGCTTTCCCAATGCCAAATAATAGGGAAATAAGAATAAACAAAATTACAAAGATGTGTAGGTTAATAAATTATCAAAAAATGTATCAGACACAAGACACAAAGAAAAAATAGATTTAATGTGGGAAACCCTTCCAAGAAAAAACTCACTACCCAAAACCATGAGGAAACTTTTTTATTATAGTAAATGAAATTTACATACAACAGTTTGGATTTTCATAGGCTCAAACTACCTTTACAATCAACTTGATTTCATCAACATAATTTCAAACAAATTTTTGCAGCCATTAAAACACTACAAATTTGTTACAAAATACCACAAATGGTTATAGGAAAAATGGTCTGCCAACTATCTATCATATGTGGATGTCTTTGGTGAACACAAACAGCTTTGATCAAATAGATGCTTCAGTCACTCCATCATTCACCATACTGCTTGACACCACTATACTGTCTGGCACCACTGTATTATCCAACAACACTGTACTATCTAACACAACATACTATTCATCACCACCATACTATCTAGCACCACAACACCATCATACACCACCCCTCCACCATACAGCTCTTCCATTATATGGTCTATATGGTGGACTCCTCCACCACTTTGGCATTCATAACAATCTCCCACTAAAAAAAGTGCAGAATCACTCACTCAACATGGCTAACATGACTTATAGGTATTAAGCCACATGGAGTTTGTGTACTATTGTCACTTAGGTTTGCACCCTTGTCCATGGCCTATGCGTGAGGACAACCTAGTGAAACATGGAAACAATCTCCAACCTGTGGGATTTGAACTGCGAGGTTGAGTCTCTGAAGAAGGCCGGCTTCCTCTTACTATTAGGGTGCACCTATCTACTCTTGGAAAGGAAAAGGGAGAAGAAGAGCACAAAAGCAAATCTACCTAGTCTAATCTAAGGAGGTGATGCACCAAAATAGACTATTTGGAACCATTTCTACCCATATATGCGCTACAAAACCAAAATAACATTCAAAAGACATACACACCCAGACTTATATCATTCAGTAACCACATACAGATCAGGAAACCAAACTGAATAACACAAGGAAAGGATTTCACTTATTTATTGTCCAATAGGCTGAAAATAGACATAGTATAGAAGCCACAAATCTCAACAATACACCAATGAGAGGCAAGACAGATGCACATACACATTGATGGCTGAAGGAGATGATACAAAATGTTATACAACTCAGAGAAAAAGGAAATTTTACACTGCAGATCTGCGAGTAGTAGCAGAGAAATCAGAAAAAGGAGTCCTCCCTTACAAAAACAATAAAATTTGCCTTTACAGCTCAGGCATAACTGAGATCTTTTGCTGTTGAAGTGACCCTGCAGCTACCTGGCATTAAGTCCCATGGAGGACAATCATGGAAATCTGAGGTAAACCTAGTCTTGTTGCAACAGGTGTCCTGAGAGGACTGAGAATGGTGCCATCGATGTTCTGACTGGTAGATGGATCGAATGAGATGGTGCAGTGTCTCCCTATGTTTCACATTCATTTCTAGTAGGTCGGGATTGATCATGAAGATCAGATCGCAAGATAAAATTGATCACCTTCGCCCCTTAGGTTCATGAATCAACGGAGGTCAGAGAGTCAACCTAGTTTCACAACCAAACTAGGCCACGTGGGCCAATCCCTTCTTTCTGTACTACCACCTGGGAAATCCTCTGCAGTTGACCTCCTTTATTGAACTAACCGCACCACCTTTCAGACTTTTATCATTAACTGTAACTGCCAGCCGCTAACTACCATCCTTGGTTGAGCCAGCGAGACACATGTCAGCAAGATGCTATGTCGCCATGGTAAAGATCGCACAACTTTACCATAGCGAGATGACGCCTCCCATTGATCTGCCCTGATCTGACGATCGTGAAGCCTCGCCATGATTCGTGCTTTCTTTATCTTGGGCCCATCATATCTGGCGCTATCTCAGTAACCACACCACACTTGAATGACACCTGGTAGTACCTAACTGATGTACCTTGTTGCAACCTGGCCCCATAATCCACGTGGCGGATGGGTATTATGTTGCTATGGTAAAGATCATACAACTTCACCATAGCGACATGGCGTCCTCCATTGATTCTCCTTGATCTGATGGACAGTGATAGATACTGCTCCTCGGTGCATCAATCAATAGGAATCGGCCACGTATCACTATCTGTATTTCCTGCGCTGACATCTGAGACTCACCGAACACGTGGCAGAAGGGTGCTATATCGCCATCATATTCTTCGTGCAACTTCAGAAGGCGAGATAGTGCCAACCATCGATTTGACTTTGATCCGACAATCATGAAGACATTCCCTGATCTTACTGATTACATTAGAAACCCTGGCCCCATAATACACGTGGCATCCCCACACTGGTCTGTGTAGCATCATCCTGGCGACTTGTACTACCTCAACTCATTGAGTAGCTCTTCCTTGCAGACGTGGCATGTTCTGATTTGACAGTGTGGATCAAGGAACCTTCCAATTGGGAAAATGGAATACAGAATGGGACCAAACTCATTTTACTAAAGTTCCTATCATTGACCTTTCCGTTGCTGTGAACTTTGCCACTGACACAGAGACTCACGGTAGAATAACCTTCGGCTAGCCGCGCGCTATGTCACTATCAGAAAACTTGTGGGTTTTCTGATGGCAACATGGCACCTTGCTGCCTTTTGAACTTTTTGGCCCATGAAAACTGACCGTCCAGAATAAGACATTTCTGATGACACAACCTGCCCAGCATTAGACCTTTCCGTCGGGCGCTATCTCGCTATGCACATTTTTTGGCCAACACACGATAGCGACAAAGCGCCCACGGTGCCGTGAAACTTTTTTGACCCACCAAACTCGTTGCCTAGCCCATTAGACCCACTGTACACATGGAAAAAAGGTGCCATGTCGTGAATGTAAATCTCACGTAGCTTCTGATGGTGACATAGCACCAGCCGTAGATTTGACTTAGATCTGATGGTAGAGAACCTACGAGCCGTAGAATTTTTAAAAGGCTTGATTGCTTAGATGTTTTCGATGTCTCTTAGGCATTTAAAATATAATTAATTTTGGGACTAGCCGTTGGATGGGCTGGACATTTGAAAATTGAATCTTTGGCAGGTGAACAAATGATAACATTTCAAGCAACTCACAGGGGGCATGAGCCTGCTCAATGCATGACCAGTACCTGTAACAATCCATTAGGCCATAGGGTCTAAAAGATATGAGCCCAAAAACTGCAAAACCCTGACCCGTCTGTGAGGAGATCAAAACATTGAAAACCCTAGCTCTGCAACTACAACTGGAAACAAAAACAAAACTTCCTCGGCAACCTGAGACACCACAAAACCTGCTACCTCACAGGGAGATGGCTGTGCCCGCGCACTTCTTGAAACACAGGAAACAACAGAAAAGAAACTAAACTACCTATATATAGGAACTCGACCCTCATTTTCAGAAATAGGGCTTCAGATAAATCCCATTGATTGGAATGGGCAAAACTTCACCATTGGGTCTACTCAGCTAGAATACATTAGTCTGTTTGCAACTGGCAATCAAATAGGGGCCACTTCATAGTGGGTCAAACTTGGAATGTCTTCCTGGTTTTGCTCTGTCAGAATCCCACTTTAGAACTAAATCTCCTTCTCTGAAGGTCCTAACCCTAGTTTTCTTATCAAAACTCCTTTTCATTTGCTGCTCATGTATCTCTAGGGTTTGCATAGCCTTATTTCTCTTTTCTTCTAGTTCAATCAACTCTGCCATTCTTACTGACATGGCATTATCTTCAATCAATTCTAGCTGATGAGCCAACTCTAAGGATGGGAATTCTAATGAAATTGAGAGTCTGGCCTCCCTACCATATACCAGCACAAAAGGTGAATTCCCAATAGATCTCTTGGGCGTTATCCTATCAGCCCACAGAGCAGTCCTTAATTTCTTATGCCAGACCCTTTGATTTTCTTCTATTGTCCTCTTCATGATTCTGATCAGATTCTTGTTGGAAGACTCAGCCAAACCATTACCCTAGGGATAATAATTTGATGATGTTCTTAGGTAGATATTGTGATTCATTACCCATGCACAAATCTGGGTTCCAACAAAAGACTTAGCATTGTCTGAGATAATAGTAGAAGGAGCACCAAACCTAGATACAATCCCATCAAGGAACTCAACAACTGATGGTTTTGTGGCATCCTTCAATGCAACTGTCTTTGTCCACCTAGTGAAATAATCAGTAGCAACCAAGATCCATTTATGACCTGCACTAGATGCAGGATTAATGGGGCCTATAAAATCCAACCCCCACTAGGTAAAGGGTTGATCCACCTGAATAGGACGAAGGGGGAGAGCTGCAAGCCTCTATTTGCCTGAAAACAAAGCACACTTCTCACATTTTCTCACATATCCATAACAATCATGGAATAGAGATGGCCAATAATAACTGGCCCTCATGATCTTCATGGCAGTTGTTCTTGCAGAGAAATGGCCACCATCAGGGCCATCATGAAGTTCCTTAATCATCCTTTCAGCCTGATCCCTTTCAATACATCTCAATAGGGTCCCATTAAAATCCTTCCTGAATAGGATACCATTAATTACAACATAGGGTATGGACTGCAGTCTATATTGTCTTCTTTTAGCTCTGTCCAATCCCTGAGGGTATCCATCCCCTGATAAGAAACTCTTCATATCATTTATCCAGCTCCTTGGACCATTAGCACTTCCTTCCTCCTGCTGCTCTGTTATTACCATAGCAGCCTCTTCATTTGAATCCTGGACTGATAACATTTCTTTGCACAATCCTCTCCCTCTTACCAGCTTGGTAATCTGAATATCAACATCATATTCCATTACCTAAGTGATCCATCCAGCTCTCTTTTCACTGATATCCTTGTTTAACAAGAAGTCTTTTACACTAGCATGGGGCACCAACAAATGGATCCTATTGTGGGATAAGAGGTGTTTGAATTTCTTAAAGGCTCTAATGACTGTAAGGGCCTGCTTCTCAACAAAGCTATACTTATCTTCATATTCCCTAAGCCCTTCACTAAAGAAGGCTATGGGTTGCTCCTCATCCTTGTCATTTGTTTGAGTCAAGATAGCAAAGATACTTGATTCACCACCTAGAGTGTAGAGGATGAAATCTTTCTCAAAATTTGGATTCATGAGAGTAGGGGCTGAGGCTATGGCTACCTTGATTTCTTCAAAACACTCCTTCCCTTCCTTGGTCCATGAGAAGACCATACCTTTCTTAAGCATAGATGTAAGAGGTTTCACCATGGTAGCAAGATTATTAATAAACCTTCTTACAAAACTTATCCTACCAAGGAAACTTTGCAGCCCCTTCTTGTGTTTAGGGAGAGGAAGGGCAAGTATTGCCTTTGTTCCTTCTAGATCAATGGTCAGCCCATCCTTAGATATAATGTGTCCCAATAACTTTCCTTGGCTTGTAGCAAAGACACACTTGGTTGGGTTAAGGGAAACCCCAAACTCTCTACATCTTAGAAATACCTGTCTTAGATGATCAAAATGATCTTCCACATTTTTTGAATATACAGTTATATAATCAAGGTATACCAAGACAAACTTGTCAATTAATTTTTTAAAGGCCATCTCCATTGCCTCCTGAAATGTGGCACCTGCATTTGTTAGTCCAAATAGCATCTTGCAATAAGCGTAGGTGCCCCATTTAGTAGTAAATGTTGTCTTATATCTGTCAGATTCCTTAACTAACACTTGATTATAACTAGAGAATCCATCAAGAAAAGAGAATCACCTTGAAACACTGACCTTAGATAGAATCTGATTGATGGAAGGGAGAGGATGATGATCTTTAAGAGAAGTCTAATTGAGGTCTCTAAAGTCCACACACTGTCTGATTTCTCCATTCTTCTTCCTTACAGGGACAAGGTTAGCTACCCATGATGAGTGTTTGATAGGAAATATTATATTAGCCTCTATCAACTTGGATAGTTCTTCTCTCATTAGGGGCTCAATCTTAGGATTCATTGGTCTCTATTTTTTCCTTACTGGTTTGGCTTTATCAATTAAATCTATGATATGCTGAAACAAACTAGGGTCAAACCCTTTTAAGTCATCATATGTCCAAGAAAATACATCATTAAATTATTGACATAAATGAATAAAGTTTTCTTGCTCAGTTTCAAAACATACCTTCCCCATATTTAGAGATTTTCCATCAGCAATTCTAACTGGGGCATAATCATCTTTCTTTGCAGCTAGATTCATCCATTTTCCCCTTGTTTTATCATTAGGATTAAAGACACTCTCCAAGGTAATGAGACCCTTGGGAAACTTCTTAGAACTGAGATGAATGATTTGATCACCATACTGATCTTGCAGTCTTGACTGGTTTTTATCTGAGAATTCTGCCTCATTCTGCAAGAAACTCACAATTTTCTCATCAGAATCAAACACCTACTAATGAGTGTTGTTGTCAGGGATGGAAGGCTTCACTACCACCCTTATTTGTTGCTTCTTTTCCTCCTCAAGATTCCTTGGTACATCATAAGCTGCACCCACTACTGCAAGTCTATCAGCATGTCTATTTCCTTTCCTAGGAATGCTTTGAATATTAAATGCATTGAAGCCCTCAAGCAAATCCTAGACTCTGTGTTTGTAAGACTTGAGCAGGCCATTTTTGGTGATATTCTAATTTCTCACTTGGTTCACTACCAACTCACTATCCCCATATACTTTCAAGGCTTGAATTCCTCTCTTATGGGCAAGTAAGAGACCCTGAATCAAAGATTCATACTCGGCCACATTATTGGTGCAACTAAATTGGAGTCTAAAGGAGAAGTAGTATCTTATTTGTGCAAGAGAGATCAGCATAACACCAGCCCTTGCTCCATTTCTATTCCTTGAGCCATCAAAGTACATACTCTATGTTCCATTTATATCATCATTAGTCCCAACAAGATCAAGAACTTGAGTATCTTTCTCTATTATGCAATATGTACTAAGGCCTGTCTCAAGAGTCTCTGACATAGCCTCAAACTGATATGCATTTTCCCACTCATCCAAGAAGAAATCAGGAATCTCTACTATGGAAGTGATAGGCTCATTTACTATGTCATTTTCATCTATCTCTAGAATAGGGCAATTCATGTTGATGGGATTTTGCGTGTAAGATTTAGTGTGATGAAGGGCTTGAGGTTCTGCTCTAATTGAGGCATTGGTTCCATATCTGGTCTTAAATGACATATATGACCAATCAGCACATATGAATCCACCAATTTGAGTAGTGAAGTCTCTTGAAAGACAGATAGCAAAATAGGGCTTGACTTCAGCAATAGATATGTCTTGAATCACAGTGCAACCAGGCCATGCATGTAGGGCCATCTCCACATTCCTAAGGATACCTACAGTTTTGATAGTACTACCATCTAATTGTTACACATCCCTAACAATGGGTTCATATTTCATTCCTAAAGCATCAGCAACACACCTAGGCATTACTGAGCTACTAGCCCCTGAATCTATCATGCAATTGTGGACCAATTTTCCCCCTATAATCAGAGAAACATAGAATGGAGGAGGTCTAACCTTTTTACTTGTCTCCACATCCCCTACTGGTTGTACTGGACTTGTGGCACTCTCCATGGTAGATGCCTATCCTTGGGTTCAATCTTCTCCAATTCTTGTTGCAGCATCCTCTTCTGCATTGGTATGGTAGCAATGGTATCCCACATAGAAATGTTCACATTGGTCTTCTTCATTTTCTCTACCACACTGAATGGTGTATTAGGAAATTTGGTAGAAACTTTGGGAGCTACACTTATAAGAGGTTGAGATGGAGCAACATAGGGATCACTTACATCCTTCCTTCTAGAATCTTGCTTTTGCTATTGTGAAGCACTTGTTTGTTCATTTTTTGCATGTGCATGAGGTGCAATACTTGAAGTTGAGGCTTGCTTAGGAGAAGGAGGGGCAGCATGTTCCATAGATCTCTTCTTACTTCTTGTGTTATGAGCAATGGAATCCTAGTTTACATTACAATCCTCCCCAATATGATGATTGATAAAAGAGAAATCATTATGTCCTTGAATATATGAGGCCTCCTTTGAATGATCCTCCATGTACAATTGCTTTGCTGCAGGTTCTTGGTCAGTTAGGGCTAAATAAGATTATGCCTTCCAGCACATGCAATAGGCATAAGAATAGTTGCAGGAAGGACATAAATCTTGATCTTGGGCCAAGTTAATTTGAGGGACTATAGCTCTATTCTGATTTGAGCTTGAAGCAGAAGCATGACTATTTTGCCTACCCTGATCAAAAGAGCTATTCCACTGATTAGGAGGCCTACCACCATTTGGAGCTTGATATTGCAATTGGGGAGGCTTGCCACCTTGAGCTTGCTGCCTTTCTAAGGCCACCACCTTGTTACTCATTTTTTGTATTATAGAAAAACTATCCTCTAATCTCTTCCCTTGGTCCTTCAACTCCCTCCCCTTCTCTTGCAATTTTTTATCTAGGGTCTTCTCTCTCTTATTTGTATTCAATACTAGACCTTGGAGCATTTCTTTGAGTTCATCTATCCCATTTGAGCATGTGGAAGCTTGGGGAACAGGAGTAAGGGCTTGTGATGTAGAAGTTGTAGGAAGAGGGGCTATTGTTGGTTGGTGGTTGGGAACATCAGGAAGGAAAGGCATAGGGGGCCTTGGAGCCAACTTTCCTCCTTGTATTAGGATGTTCTCAGCTTTTATGGCTATCTCATAAGCATTAGGCAAGATATCTCCTCCCATAGTTTGGATTGTAGTGGCAATATCACTGTTAAAAGCTCTAAGGTAATGCAAGAAGGCATTACCAGGGGTAGGTTTCACTGTAGTAGGTATTCTATCCCATTTCTTTTGAAATCTATAGTTAAAATCAGTCATACACTCATGGGGGGCTCTTTTTATAGTATTCAGCTGCTCTAAAAGTGATAGATAGTCACTTCTATCCTCAAAATGTTTGCATAACCCTACTCCTAGTTCATCCCAATTAGTTATAGAACCATGAGCTAAGCCTCTATACCACTGTAATGCTTTTCCTTTTAAAGATGAGGCTAGAAGTCTAACAGCAACATCATCCTCTATAATACCATGAATATTACAGACATTTGCTACTTCTTGGATATGCTCTAAAGGGGAGATGGAATTTTCACCAGTAAAATCAGGTATACTTTTTAGTGCAGATACTCATATATCATGTCTTTGGGCTAACAATAGAGGACTATCACCATTAAATGTGGAAAAAGCATGAACTCTTGGATGTGCCATGTAAACAAGTGTTCTATTGATGACTGTTGATGGCAATCTAGGTTTAGTTCAAATAGTAGGAGGAGTAGAGATAGATCTTACAGGTATATTAACTGTTATTACCCACCTAACTAGTGATAATGAAGTTCTAGTCCTCCTTCTAGGATTTGAAAGGGAAAGCTCTTGATATTAAAATTTACCTCTAGAAGATGCCCTTGTTTCAGCTCTGGGCATGAATCACTGCAACTTTGGCCTGGAACCAAATTTATTGATGTTCAAAGTCACCAAGTACTTCAAAGCATCAGCCTCTTAAAGGCTTGAATAATGAAGCCAGCACTACCTCTTCAGCATTAATCTCTGAAACTCTTTCTTCTTGACACTAATAGACTTTAAATTTGTTTGAAAAGTGTCCCACCGGGTGTGCCAAAAACTGTTGACACTTAGGTTTTCACACTTGTCCAAGGCCTATGCACGAGGATAACCTACTAAAACATGGAAATAACCTCCAAGCTGTGGGACTTGAACTGCGAGGTTGAGTCTCTGGAGAAGGCCAGCTTCCTCTTACTATTAGGGTGCACCTATCTACTCTTGGAAAGGAAAAGGGAGAAGAAGAGCACAAAATCAAATCTACCTAGTCTAATCTAAGGAGGTGATGCACCAAAATAGAGCATTCAAACCCATTTTTGCCCATATATGCGCTACAAAACCAAAATAACATTCAAAAGACATACACACCCAGACTTATATCAATCAGTAACCACATATAGATCAGGAAATCAAACTGAATAACATAAAGAAAGGATTTCACTTATATATTATCCAATAGGCCGAAAATAGAAACAATATGCAAGACATAGATCTCAACAATACACCAATGAGAGGCAAGATAGATGCACATACACATTGATGGCTGAAGGAGATGATACAGAATGTTATACAGCTCAAATACAAAAGGAATTTTACACTATAGATCTGTGAGTAGTAGTAGAGAAATCAGAAAAAGGAGTCCTCCCTTACAAAAACAATAAAATTTTCCTTTATAGCTTAGGCATAACTAAGATCTTTTGTTGCTGAAGTGACCCTGCAACTACCTGCCATTAAGTCCTGCAGAGGACAATCATGGAAATCTAAGGAAAATTTGATCTTGTTGCAACAAGTGTCCTGAGAGGACTGAGAATGGTGCCATCAATGTTCTGACTAGGTAGATGGATCAACTGAGATGGTGGAGTGTCTCCCTATGTTTCGCATTCATTTCTAGTAGGTTAGGATTGATCATGAAGATCAGATCACAAGATAAAATTGATCACCTGCACCCCTTAGGTTCATGAATCAGCGGGCTTCAGAGAGTCAACCTAGTTTCACAAGCAAACTGGGCCACATGGGCCAATCGCTTCTTTTTGTTCCACCACGTAGGAAATCCTCTCCAGTTGACCTCCTTTATTGAACTAACCATGCCACCTTTCAGACTACTATCATTAATTGTAAATGCCAACCGCTAATCGCCAACCTTGGCTGAGCTAGCGAGACACGCGTCAACAAGATGCTATGTCACTATGGTAAAGATTGCACAACTTTACCATAGCGAGATGATGCCTCCCATTGATCTTCCTTGATCTGACGATCATAAAGACTTGTCATGTTTCGTGCTTGCTTTACCCTGGGCCCATCATATCTGGCGCCATCTTAGCAACCACACCAGATTTGAATGACACCTAGTAGTACCTAACTGACATACCTTGTTGCAACCTAGCCCCATAATCCACATGGCGGATGGGCGTTATGTCACTATGGTAAAGATCGCACAACTTCACCATAGTGACATGGTGTCCTCTGTCGATTCTCCTTGATCTAATGGCCAGTGATAGATACTGCTCCTCGGCACATCAATCAATAAGAACTAGCCATGTATTTCTATCTGTATATCCTGCGCTGACATCTGAGACTCACCGGACATGTGGCAGAAGGGTGCTATGTCGCCATCATATTCTTCGTGCAACTTCGAAAGGCGAGATAGCACCAACCATTGATCTGACTTTGATCTGATGATCGTGAAGACCTGCCCTAATCTTGCTGATCACATTAGAAACCTTGGCCCCATAATACACATAGCATCCCCACACTGGTTCGTATAGCATCATCCCGGTGACTTGTACTGCCTCGACTGATTGAGTAGCTCTTCCTTACAGACATGGCATGTTCTGATTTGCTAGCATGGATCAAGGATCCTTCCAATTGGGCAAATAGAATATGGAATGGGACCCAACTCATTTTCCTGAAGTTCCTACCATTGACCTTTCTATTGCCACGAACATTGCCACCGACACAGAGACTCACCATAGAATAACCTCTGGCCGACCAGGTGCTATGTCGCTATCGAAAAACTAGTGGGTTTTTCGATGGCGACATGGCACCTTGCTACCTTTTGAACTTTTCAGCCCATGAAAATTGACCGTTCACCATAAGACATTCCCGGTGATGCAACCTGCCCACCGTCAGACCTTTCCATCGGGCGCTATGTTGCTATGCAGATTTTTTGGCCAACACATGATAGCAACATAGCGCCCATGTTGCGGTGAAACCTTTTCGACCTACTAAACTCATTGCCTGGCCCGTTGGACCCATCGGACACATGGAAAAAAGGTGCCATGTCATGAACGTACATCTCTCACAGCTTCTGATGGTGAGATAGCACCAGCCATAGATTTGACTTAGATTTGATGATAGAGAACCTGCGGGCCATAGAACTTTTACAAGGCTTGATCGCTTAGATTTTTTCGATGTCTCTTAGGCATTTAAAATAATATTAATTCTGGGACTAGCCATTGGATGGGTTGGACATTTGAAATTTGAATCTTTGGTGGGTGAACAAATGATAACATGTACCATTTGAACTTAGTTGTGTTCACCCAATTTTTCAATGCATCTACAACATTCTCTTGAGTATCAACCTTTTCATGATTTACCTTTCCATCTTCGACCATTTCATGTACAAAGTGGTATTGTAAGTCAATATGCTTTGTTCCAGCATAGAAAGTAAGAGATTTTGCCAAACATATTGTACTTTGACTATCTTGGAGAATTGTAATTCTTCCTACATCATAGCCAATATCAAAACATGAATGCTTAAGCCAAACTACTTTTTGACATGCACGAGTAGATACCATGTACTCTACCCTAGTTGTTGACAATGCAATTACACTTTGTCTTTTCCTTATCCAACTAATAGCACCACCATTCACCATGAATACATATCCACTAGTGGATCTTGTCTTGTTAATGTCTCTGGCCTAATCTATGTCAACATAACCTTGAATGCTAATCGATCTATTAGATCCCACTAAATTACCTTGATAACATAATGTGTACTATAACATACCCTTCAAATATTGTAGAACTCTTTTCACAACATCCCAATTTGACTTTTCTGAATTCATCATAAACCAACTCAATACTCCCACTACTTGCACAATGTGTGGTGTCATGCTAACCATTACATACATGAGGCTTCCAATAGCACTTGCATAAGGTACCTACTTCATGTCTTCAATCTCATCAGGAGATTTCAGACTATCATTGACTGACAACTTCATTCCATGTAACACTGGAAAAACCTGTTGTTTTCAGTTAGCCATATTAAATTGCTCTAGAACATTGGTAATATATTTTCTTTGGCTAAGCCAAATTTTTTTACCAACCTTGTCCGTTATGATTTCCATCCCCAAAATAAAAAATTTTGATCCTAAATCTTTCATTTCAAACGTCGGGGATAATTGAAATTTTAGTTTTGAAATCATTTCCTTACTATTGCCTATAAACAACATATCATCTACATATAGAGCAATAATAAGTATCTAATCACCTTCAACTTTATAATACACATAGTGATCTGATTTAGATCTTGTAAAACTCAAAGACAAAACATATGTATCATATTTTTGATACCACATTCTAGGTGACTATTTCAAACCATACAGAGATTCTTTTAGTTTACATACCAAATCTTCTTTATCTTTTTTTGCAAAGTACTCTAGTTGGAACATGCATATCTCTTCTTCAAGATCACCATGAAGAAATATTGTTTATCACATCTATCAACTCAATTTCAAAATCATGTGTTCTTGGAATTAACAATAGAAATCTAATAGATGTTAGCTTAGCTACAAAAGAAAATATTTCTCAATAATCAACCCTTTCTTTCTGAGAATGCCCCTTCATAAGCAATCTTTCCTTGTACTTGTCAATCCTTCCATTTGGACTGTACTTCTCCTTAAAGACCCATTTACATCCTACAAGTTTCCTCCCATTAGGCAAAGGTACTAGATCCCATTTTTTTTTCTTTTCAAAAGATTTCATTTCATCCTTCATGGCTGACAACCAAGAATTTGAATCTGGCGTATTAATTGCTTCTTTGATAGTCCTAGTCTCATCAACATTAGTAAGTAAAGCATAGGAACAATTAACATTTAGCATGCAATAATTAAACCTCTCTAGTAACATACCTATCAGGTTGTCATCTTTCTTGAGTAGATCTTCTCAGTTCCTATGGAGAAGCTTTTTGAGGTTCAACATGAGGTTTGGGATCATGTTCTTCTTCACTTGTATGACTGCTCAAGCTCTCCTCATTCTCATTCTTAGGTATTTCTTGATTCTCATTCTTGGCTTCATTTGGAGTCTGAAATACCTCTTGTCTAGAAGCTAAAGGGATTTGAATAGCTTCCAATCTCTTCCTAGTTTTCTCTAGCTGCTCAAGTGAGTTAGGTTTCATTTCACAAAAGATAACACTCCTATTGTACAAGACCTTTGTAGTGAGAGGGTTCTACAATTTGTATCCCTTAACACGAATACTATACCCGATGAAGATACACTTCACATCTTTGTTATCTAACTTTTCCCTACTCACTTCAAGTACATGAGCATATTCCTTATAGACAAAGACACACAAATGTCTTAATGGGGGCTTCTTACAAAACCATGCTTCCATAGGTGTCTTTTCAATTAGCACTTCAGTAGGAGAATGGTTCAAAAAGTAACACACTATTACCATTACTTTGGCCCAAAACTTTTGTTCTAGACTAGCACCTCCGAACATGCTCCTTGCTCTCTCCATCAATGACCTATTCATCCTTTCCACTACTCCTTTTTGTTGTAGAGTATAAGGTGTCATCTTATGCCTCTTAATGCCATGATCTACATAAAAATTTTCAAAATATGCATTGCAAAATTCTCTACTATTGTTTATCATTAGGCATTTAATTTTTCTTACAATCTAATTCTCAACAAGGCTTTTAAATTTCTTAAACTAACTAAATGCTTCTGATATGTTCTTCAAAAAATTAACAAATGTTCTTCTTGAATAATCATCAATAAATGATACATAATATCTTGACTTAGATAGAGAATGAACATCCATAGGACCAAACACATCATAATGAATATAGTCCAACAAGCTATAAGATTCTTGAGAACTGTAATAAAATTGAACACGATTTTAATTTCCATAGATGTAATGTTTGCAAAAATCAAATTCAAGGTTACAATCAACCCATCCCTCAACCAATTTTTTGTTCTTCAAGGTTTCTAAACCTTTCTTGCCAATAAGGTCAAGCTTATCATGCCACAACATTATTTTCTCAGTAGGAAGTTTAACTTCCATAGTATTTGCACCATGGGTTGTGTCATTACTTCTACGAGACTTTACAGAGATACTACTACAGCACACAGGTTTGGCATCTAACTTATACAATGTTCCAATGTGTTCACCCTTAGCTAAAGCAATAGAACCCCTATTCATCTTGCAACCACCATGAAAAAATGTTACCTAAAATCTAACATCATTAAGCTTGCTTATAGATAGTAAGTTTTGAGCTAAACTAGATATGTGAAGCACTCTATTATTTCCCTTTATTCTATTGTTAGGAAACTAAATTCTAACTCTTTCTCTACCAATAATTTATAGTGTGGAATCTCTTACCAAGAATAAATTTCCACCATTGTATGGTTCATAATTTGAGAACCATTCTCTAAGAGAAATCATGTGGAAGGATTCTCCAAAATCAACTAACCATACATCATCAGATACGTGCACTACCAAGACTGTTACAAAGGCATCAGCATCACTTTGAGAAGATTTAGTGTCAAAAGTAAATTTCTTGTTCTTTTTTTTCTCCTCCTTGCAATCCCTTTGGATAAGACCTTTCTACTTGCAGTTCCAACACTTCACCTTAGACTTCTTTCCAGGAGTGCCAGATCACTATTAAGAATTTGACTTCATGTCCTTAGATCTATCCTATACACTTAGAGCTTCTCTGACTACCTTGGAGGAATTATTTCTCATCTCCTCTGATAGAAGTGCAGCAACTACTTTATCCATTTTCAACTTGGTAATCATTTCTTTGATGGTCGTTATTAAATGATCTCATGAATCAAACAATGAGCATAATAGTAACATGCATTGATGTTCTTCATCAATGGACAAAAAAATAGATGTTAACTATACAATCACCATATTAAATGAGTTTGAGTAACCTACCACAACCATTCCTCCATCCATCTTCAAGAGAACATTTTTTTCCTTAAGAAAATCTTGTTTACCAAGGATTTCTCTTAATAAATGTCTCCTAATTTTTTCCACAAGGAATGTGTAGTTTTCTCTTCATGATCATTTGATAAAAGTGAGTCTACAAGACTCAATCTTATTAATCCTTTGGTCTTCTCATTTTTTTGTTACCAATCTTCTTTGTTCATGCCTGAAGGCTTAACACTAGGCACGATAGCCCACAAATTCTTGATCAACTACCAGATCTTCCACTTTAAGTTTCCACAACTCAAAGTTGGTGCCATTGAACTTTTCAATGTCCACTCATCTAGATGTACCCACCATCTCAATTTATAGGCAAAATTTTCAAACTCCCACTAAAACCAAATTGGCCAAAAAACCAAACCCTACACTACAAAGATAACACAACTAGCCAGGATCTAAGACCACTTGTTAAGAAAGAAATGGTGGAAAAATACTTTCTAAATGCCAAATGACAGGGAAATAAGCATAAAGAAAATTACAAAGATGTCTAGGTTAATAAACTACCAAAAAATGTATCATACACAAGGCATAAAGAAAACATAGATTTAACATGTGAAATGTTGATCTTAGATTGGTTTTCACAATTGAGTGTCAACACACTTAAGTCATTTACTTAGTTCATGCCAAACTAGTAATATATGCCAAGTATGACTTGTAAATATTAGACCATACTGAGTTTCAATGAGTGTGGAGCCACTCATGTGTTGAGTCACTCAAGTGCCGAGTATATAGACCATGCTATGTGATTCAAGTGCCAAGTGAATAGTAGACGCTAAGTAGTTTAGGTGTTGAGTTAGAAGAAAAATTATAGTATATGCCAAGCATAATTAGCTTCATATGTCGAGTAACACAAATTGGGCATATTTTTTTGTAAAGTCACAAACAACTATGTAAACTATTTTCAAGACAAGCTAAGAATTTATTATGATCCTTTGGAGATAAGGATGAATCAATATGCGGAATCCCTATGCAATTACATGCAACCATTCAAAAAATGTCATGGGTTAAATGGAAAAATGGATGAATCTTAGCTATAGATTCATACCTAACCCTAAGCCACCTCGTTCTTCTTAATGAGGATGAAGCCCAAAACTTTTAATAGAGTTGAGAGCATTGCAAAGTGGTGAATGATTGAATTGGAGAAGCAAACAAGAGAGTTTGCAGAGCATTGAAGGTGACTTAGTAGTAAGAGTGAATTGTAGAATTAGTTAAGTGAAGAACAAAGGATAGAGGATACAACATTGATACATCAACTAGTGAAAGATTAATCAGAGATTGGATAGAGGTGATCTGTTATCAAGCAAGAAAGTGCCAACTACAACATCTATGCTAAGACATTTTGATAGGGGATTTTAGTTAAATCACCTAGGCAGAGTAGTCATAACAGGCTTTACCAAATCCTTTAATAGGGTGGCATTCCAAGTGAATGAACTAAAGTCCTTTAACAAGGCACACTTCTAACATGGTATTGGGATCCTCTAACAAGGTGGGATTTAATAGTCTTTGTAAGTCTTTAATAGGGCAGGCCTTTCATAGGGAAAATCATGACTCATGGTCAAACCATTGTAACCTTAATTGGCTACATTTTACAACTAAAGTAGTGAAGATTTGTGGGTGTCATCCGACCCAAATTTTACCTTCTCACTTAGAGGGTTTTTGGGTAACCATATCTAGTGTTATGTGTGCTTGATTACTTATATCTTTTAGATGCATTTACTTTATATGTTATTTCAGTATGTTAATGCATGTGATGTATGAATGGTGAAAGTTTTATGAGTCCAAGTTTAAACTCGTGATTCACCCCTCCCCCCCCCCCTAAGAAGTTTACTCATTTCTTACTTGTAATTCCAATAATTGGTATTAGAGCCTAGTTCTTAGTAAGAAAGATCTTGAAATGGAAGTCTACAAGTTGAGAAAGACTATTGAGAACTAGGAGATTGAAATACACCTTATACTACATCAACTAAATGAGGCCAGAGATGCTTTATAGAGTTCCTTCAAGAGAAGGAAAGATCTAATTGAGAAGAACATAATCCAAGCTGAAGAAATTAGAAATCTCAAATTGGAGCAAGAATCACAAGCTATACTACTATGTGAGGTGACTAAACAAAAGAGAAAATCCATGGAAGACAAAGCCATGATTGAAGAAGACAAAAGAACTCTGGAAAAAAGAATGGAATAGAAGTCAACAGAGCTAACCAGGATCTCAAACATGCAATTGGATACCTTGAGCCAAATGATGAATTTTCATCATGAGTTGAATGTCAAGGACATTGAGATAACTAAATTGAAGTTGCAAAATGAACAACTATAGAATGACCAGAAAATAGAAAAGGAATTTGCTAAAAGTTTCAACAAGCCAAATGAAACCATCAAATACTTTGAGTAATTACTAAGATCCCCTAGAGCTAACAAAGATACATCAGGATTAAGCTACACAAGCATTAAAGAAGGAGAATCATGAAAAGTTGTTGAAGAAAGGAACATCAAAGGTAAGAACTCAAAACCTACTTGTCATTTTTTGGGGAAAGAAAGGACATATTGTTAGTGGGTGCAGGAGCAACAATACAAATAAGAATGTTAAGCCTCAGAATATGGCTCATTGTCACAAGTGTAATAAAGAAGGTCATTAGGCACATGAATGTAGAACTAGGACCATCCATAATTAAAAATTTGAAGGATATTGCTGCAATTGTCAGAAGTATGGACATAGAGCATTTGAATGTAGATCCAAGTCCATGTGGTCACCAAAAAAGCTAGGAAAGGTAAGAAGCTATGGAAACTCTTATAATGGGGATTAAAATACAAGATATAGCTGTAACTATTGTCAAGAATATTGACATATTCTTGAGAATTGTACTAGGACTCACTTCAATGGTAACTACAAAAGGTGATTGAGTCAAACCACATTCTTTAGCTATTTAAAGAATGGTCATATTAGTAAGCATTACCCAAATAGGTCAAAGGCACCCAATTGTAAATTTGATAAAGGCAAAGGCAAGGCAGATATTAAACACATCATTAATGAGATGAATAAGACATGGAAGAAGAAAGATGGTTGTAGTGATCACACCTTATTAAACTCAACAATCAAGAGGTATGTGGGATTGATATTTAAAGTATTATATCATACATCAATTCCAAAAGAGCTTAGTACTGAAAGGACTACATTAGCATGAATGAAGATGCAAGATTTTGTTGAAAATTCAAGATTAAATTTTTAATTTTTCATGTTGGTGCCAAGCATAAAAACTTATCAATGGATGCCAAGTGGAATGCTAGTTGATGCCAAGCTACTAGATTAGCTAGTTGATGTCAAGTCTCTAGTAGCTCCTGAGTGATAGTAATATCAATAGATGTTGAATGATTTTGAAATCAATTTAATATCAAGTTTATAGTTGTACAAGCACCAAGAATTAAATGCAATTGTTCTTGAAGGGTATATGGTCATTTTTCACTTATTCTTTTGTCATTTCAAATTCAAACAAGAGCAACTAGAGTAGAAGGTGATTCAAAAATTTGTTTGAAGTGACAAAAATTTGTTTCAAGTGACTGCAAAGATTTCAGCAATGATTTCACTCTAGTTCTTTGGATTTTTAAAGGTATTTATCATAAGCCAAGCTACACAGTTTGCATTTAAAAAACCCTAGTTTGTCACAATGGTGTCTAGCTCAATAAATATAGAAGGGAAAGAGGTATTGGATAACTAATTAGTTAGTAACAAGCTAAAATGACAAAATTTCAAAGTAATTCCAAATATCGCTTACAAACAAGATCCTTTAAGCGCATTGTCCATGATTCCCCCAAATGTCATTATGGTTCAAGATGTCATAAGATGTTACAATTATAAGATAGGAGGAATAGGTGACATGGAAATTAGAGAAATCTATGATAGAATATGTGGAAAATGACATCTTGAAAGAAGAATGCAAAATTTTTGAAAGGAAGGGTTTGACACGTGCCCTAGAATTTCCTAGCGTATTCAAGATAGAATGGATAAGAATAGTATTGAGCAGAATACATGATGGATCCTTATGGTTGGAAGGTGGACCAATAAAGATCACTAAATGAATAATCCATAGGGTTACTAGTTTAACAAATCATAGATCAGCCAAACACTCTGCGAAGTGATTCCAAAGAAGTAATATAAAAGAATATAGGAGCAAAGTGGAACAAACGAGGAATGAAAATAGACACTAAAACAGATCCACTGATAAAATTTGTAGTAAGGGTTATCTCTCACAATTGTTATCAATCTAGAAGATTGAATAGTGTACCTTGTATTGGAATAGATATTGGATACAAAATTGTAAAGAAAGATCATACTTATGATCTAGCTGAGCTTCAACTACAACAATTAATGGAAAACCTTGGAGTAGTAAGGAAGACTAAGAGTGGACAGTGCAAATTTGGATCAATTCTAGTTTGCATATTTTTCTATGTATAGAATACATTCCCATCTTTTTGAACTTTAGGATGGAAGAAAAATGGGTTAGTTGCTATTCAGATAAATGAATACATTGAAAAAATGGGAGAAAAATTTGAGACATTGATGACTAGTTACTTTGAAGACTTTAAGAAGTCTATGAAGCAACGGATGAGGATACTTGTTTCATTGGGTGAAAAATATTACAATGATATATGTTTTCTTGTAGACATTGATTACACATATGTATAGGCTGCCGCACTGAGGGTAAGATGGCTAATACCCTTAGCTTATGAGATCAATGTTGGTGAAGCATCAGTAGCCATCACTACACTTCTAGTAGAGGAAGTTGATAAAAAAGGAAAAAAATCTTTGGAAACTATGATATAATGAAGTTAAAGGTAGATATGGAATTAAAGACACTCTCTATACTAAAGAAGAAGGACAAACTAGTGAAGAAACTTAAAGCTAAATTTGGTGAAGGTGTTGAAGAGGAAGAAGAGGAAGGAGATAAAGAGGATGAAGAGGAAGAATATGAACAAATGCATGAACCTCTTACATTAAACCAAGGCATGGGTAAGGATAAAGAAGAAGAGGAAATAGAGGGTGCCAAGGAAGAAGAAGTTGAGAAAGCACCAACACATGCCAAGCCAAAGAAGAGAAAGGACAAGGCACAACTTGTGGCTAAAGCAAAGAAAGCTGCTAAAGCAAGCTCAGCAAAGCCAAAAACACATATCACAAGAACAAGCATATTAGCAACCACAAAAAAGAACATGAAGAAAACTAAGCAGATAGAACAAGGAGGCCAAGTGCAAAAGAAGCAGAGAAGAAAAGTATATTGCACAACCTGACTCAAATGAAGAGAGAAATGAATTAGATGATCTAAGCCAATTCAAAGTGATAAGTCATACACCACTTTCTGATCTTGAAAATTTGTGTGAAAATGTCTTAAATAATGCAGATCTATCTGGCCTTAAAAATGTAAATTTTGATGATTTGGGAAAAGAGGAGAAATAGTTAGTAAAAGAAAACCTATATGCAATGATGTCTAAATTTAAGACTACACCATTAGAATTTGCTAACTCAGTACCCAAGAAATTATATGATTTAGTTGAGCAAAAATGGTATTATTGTTTAAATTTGGAAAAGAAAATAAGGGAAACTACTTTGGCCCAAGTAATGTCAGAACTAAAAAAAGGGAATATTTCTAAGGCAAACAAGAAATATGGAGGAAGGTTCACATGAGAGTATAGAGCCTTCAACATTCTCCAAAACAACATTGAAGATGTTGTAAAGAAATCCACACAAATGTGGAACATTGATCTATGGCTTAACTACTATGAAGTAAGGAGAGGACCCCTTTGAGGGTAAAAATGATGACAAAGAAGAAGATTTTAAAGAAGATAGCAAGGAATAAATAAATACAGTTGAGGAGGAGACTAAAAAGATGGATACTCACATGCTATCAAATTGAACAATGGCATGAGGAACAAAGTGTGCAAGACACACAAATGTCAAGTGCCAATCTCCCTCATGACACAAGTGTAACTACAAAAACCATAATTGTCAAGGATGTTCTTGATGCATCAACTCAGAACATCAATCCATTAACTGTAGATGATTTGAAGAAGATTCTAGATCAATCTACACTGCAAGCACAATTATGTGCAAATCCTATTTTGATCAGTGTAGAAGAACTTCAAAAGGTAGTAACTAAAGCTACAATGGATAAGGTGAATCCACAAGAACCACCTTTTGCCATCCTTTCAATTAGTAGTGATCAACCTTTGATTCAAACAACTATAGGCACATCTATTAAGGTTGACACAAGTATTAATGTAGATAGAGTTGAGTAGAGGCAGACTGCCAAAGAAGAAAAATAGACAACATCAAATAAAATAGTACAAATTGGTTCATCTATACCTGAAGCACAAACACAAGGTGCAAGACAAGTCATTTTCATAGATCAAGATAAGCCAGATGAGTAGGAGCAATCATCAAAGGTAAAGAAACAAGAGGCCATCCAAGAATTGGTAACTTTACCAACATCTGGCTCTTCACCTACAAAATGTATTCAAAAGCTAAGCACAGAAGCTATACCCCTGCAAATCTCAGTTCCAAGCTCAAGCTCTTCTAAGGTTGAAAATATAATTCAGTATGGAGATGTAACTCTGGATGAATACATAGTGATTCCTAAATTTGACTATGCAACAATGACATTAGAGAATATAGGCATTTTGCAACAAACCTTAGAGAAAAAGAAGCATCAAGAAATTCTTAGGAGGGAATATAGGCAGAAAAAAGCTCTCTAAGAAATTAAAAACATCCTTTTAGATGCATTCAACTTGCCACCTCCTAAAGAAACCAAGCCACTATTGGAACAACTATCAAATATTGTGAAAAGGGTTAATAATGAAGACCCAAATACTACTGCTAAACTTTTAGAATGGTCTAAGAGAAAGTTTGAAGGAAAAGTAAATGAAAAGATATCTCATGATATAGCAATGACTCAAGTTGCATTGGCAAAAAAGGTTGAGGACATGAAGAAGGTACTTGAGAATATCTTCTCATTGTACACCAAATTGTGCGATCCCACACTCTTTGCCCAAGATGCCAGACATAGAATTATGAGATTGGAGAGGAATTTAAACATATTAGGAACATAGATACCTAAGAACCCAACTCAAAGTGAAAAGCATTTTCATATATTGCTTCAATCACAGAGTCAATCAGCTGTGTTAACAATAGAAGAGGCTGATATAAGAGCCAATTTGAAATCCTCTACTGAAGAAATATCCCAATTTTTCTACTCTAGATGGCCTAGTACATCTTTCAATAGAGCTAGCTATCCAAATAAATTCATTGGATGTTGCATGTGACAACTAGGATGCAACTCTTAGAATTGTCATGGAAGTCCATAAATCCTTTTTGGAGAAATACTCTATAAGTGTATAGCCCATTTGACGTAAGTGTCAAAAAGGGGGAGTAAGTAAGAAAGGGGAAGCGATACATATGGAAAATTATGGAGAGAGGGGGAGACAACAGAAAGGGAGAGCAATAAAATGAAAAGATAACAATAGAGTATCATAAAGAGTATAGGTGCATTAGAGTCAAAGAGTCTCAGCAGATACAAATCTACTCGAAATGGAGAATAGATTTTGTATATAGAATAAACATATTAACTGAGGAGGATTTATACATTTTGAGGTATATAGGTTATTGCAAAATTTTGAAATTTTGAAGTTTTGTATATAAGTCAAATCATGGATATGTTATACTCAAGAAGATTAGATTGATTATGAATACTCAACAGTTTCTCACACTCAAGTCAAAGGAGGAGATTGTTGATCTCAATTTGGTTTTGACAACCAAGTGTTAATACACTTAAGTCATTTACTTAGTTCATCTTGAACTAGTAATACATGCCAAGTACAACATGTAAATATTAGACCATTTCAAGTTGTAATGAGTGTTGAGTCACTCATGTGCTAAGTCACTCAAGTGCCGAGCAGATAGACCATGCCGACTAATTCAAGTGTCGAGTGAATAGTAGATGCGGAGCAGTTTAGGTGCCAAGTCAAAAGAAAAATTATAGTATATGTTGAGCATCAATAACCTCATATGTTGAGTAACACAGATTGGACATATTTATTTTTCAAGGCACAAACAACTATGTAAACCATTTTCAAGCTGACCTAAGAATAGATTACAATCTTTTGGAGATAAGAACAAATCTATATGTGAAATCCCTATACAATTACATGTAACCAATAAAAAATAAGAAGGGTTAAATAGAAAAATGGATGAATCTCAACTATAGATTCATACCTAACCCTAAGACACCTCAGTCTTCTTAAGGAGGATGAAGCCCTAAATTTTCAATAGAGTTGAGAGCATTGCAAAGTGGTAAGTGATCAAATTGGAGGAGCAAACAAGAAAGTTTGAAAAGCATTCAATGTTACCTAGCAGTAAGTGTGAATTTCAGAATTAGTTAAGTGAAGAATAGAGGATAGAGGATACAACATTGATACATAAAATTGTGAAGGATTAACCAGAGATTGGATAGAGGTGATCTGTTATAAGGTAAGAAAGTATCAACCACAAGATCTATGCTGAGACATTTTGATAGGTGATTTTAGTTAAGTCTCCTAGATAGATTAGTCCTAACAAGATTTACCAAATCCTTTAATAGGGTGGCTTTCCAAGTGAATGACCTAAAGTCCTTTAACAAGGCACACTTGTAACAGGGTGTTGAAATCCTCTAACAAGGTGGGACTTAATAGTCTTTGTAAGCCTTTAACAGGCTAGGCCTTTCATAAGACAAATCATGATTCATGGTCAAATCATTGTAACCTTAATTGGCTACACTTTACAACTATAGTAGTGAAGATTTGTGGGTGTCATCCCCACCACAATTTTACCTTCTCACTTGGAGGGTTTCTAGGTAACCATATCTAGTGTCATGTGTGCTTAATTACTTATATGTTTTAGATGCATTTACTTTACATGTTATTTCAATATGTTAATGCATGTGATGTATGAATGGTGAAAGTTTTATGGGTCCAAGTTTAAAATCCTAATTCACCCCATCACACCCCCCCCCTTACTCCTTTCCTACTTTTAATTCCAACAAGAAACCCTTCTGGGAAAAAACCCACTACCCAAAACCCCGAGCAAAATTTTGTATTATAGTAAATGAAATTTACATGCAACACTCTGGATTTCAATAGGCTCAAACTACCTTTACAATCAAGCTGATTTCATCAACATACTTTTAAATGAACTCATTCGTTATAGAATACCACAAATAGTTACAGGCATAATGGACTGTAAACTATCTATCACACATGGATGCCTTGAGTGGACATGAATAGCTTCGATCATAAAGATGCTTCAGTCACTCCATCATTCACCATACTTTTCGTTACCACCATACTGTCTAGCACCATCATATTGTCTGACACCACTATATTGTTCGGCCAACGTACTATCTATCACCACCATACTATTTGACACCATGATACCAATCATACAACAACCCTCCACTATGCATCTCATCCACCATATGGTCCATATGGTGGACTCCTCCACCACTTCAGCATTCATAACAAAAATATTCAATAATGCATGTAGCTTATACACAGTTGGAGATGATTTCCAGAGATACACTTCTACAAGCTTCAATATCATACAAAATACTTCTAGGAATAATACCTATGGAAAAGTATAAGCACGCTAGAGAAAAAAAGAAGCAAAGAAATAAATAATCAAGGAAGAGGAAACTTACAATAAATGAGTTTGAAAAATGTGGAATTGTGCATGCAAGAAGAAAAATCTTCACCTAAATCATAAGATGGCCACCTAATAAATGTTGGATTGTTTCTTCCCTAAATATTGCATTATTGAATATAATGCAAAAACAAGTTAAAATTGAAAAAATATATCAATAAATAAATAGAGATACATTTTACCAAGATTTAGTTGCAAAGAACAACGTTAAAAGAGAATACCACATTCCCTCCATTGTAAAGATAAATTATATTGTGGTATTAAGTATATAGAAGTCAATATGTTCAAGGTGAAGGAAACATTTGGAAGTCATGCTTAGTAATTTACATACGAAACATTTCTACCATGCATCATTGGCTTATCACTAGTTAGCATGACCCTGATTTCATATTTGTAGTAGAATTTTTGGTCAAAGGAAAGGAAAACACTATCCAAAATAGAGTCATCCACCAATAAAAAAATATAAAAATATTCAACCTAGAATTTTTGACAAATGGAAATTATTGAATGTTGACAAATTTTGTATAGATGTTTAGATGTTTTCACAATATTTGGGACAAGATTAATGGGAATAATCATTGCAAATAATTAGTCCCTACCTATAAAATTAGATATTGCTAAATTGAGGCAATGATAATAGAAGCATGAAGCATAATGTTTTTTGACTTAATAAATAATTATTAAGCATAGTTAAGAGTTCTTAAACATCATCACAATTTAATAGAAAATTCCAATTTTAATAGTAATCTATACAAATGAACATTATGTATTGCATGTCTTATTTATGGTACCAATGGACAAGATAGATACAACCATTGTGATAAACAAGAAAAATGTTTTCTCGGCTTTCAACCCTTAGTATGTTCTCTTAAAATATTCAAAAACTAATAGGGTGTGCAAAAACCTTCCATTCAACCTTAGAGTCATATGAATTCTAGTCCCATAAATAGTAAAAATTTCTTACTTCAAATATCATTCGAGCAATACTCTTTCCCACTCACAAGCCTGATAGCTGAATTTCTGTTCTTTAAATCTAGCCAATGTGAAGCAAGACCTCCACATATCCACATTAACATGTCTCACTCTTCTATCATCCACCTTGGAGGCTATAATATTACTCAATCGACTCACATGACATATTGTTTCATACTTGATCCCTCTTAGATCATTTTCTCGAGCAACACAACATCTAAACAATCAAAGTAAGCTCTACAAGGTTGTAAAGTAGCTGAGTTGCTATCAAAATTTTGAAATTTTTTTATAACTATTTTGAATTTGTAAAGAGGCATTTGGTTTATAGAATTAATTTTTTGACATGTAAATTAGTGGTTATAACTAAACATATTCATAAAATAAAATGTATAGTTCTTAGAATTTATTTATTTTTTAAATTTTTAGTTGTAAAATATTTACAAACATTTTACTATGTCTAGGATTTATTTTTTAAGGTTTCATACTATTTAATTATATTTCAACATAATTCTATAGTATAAATATAAATTGTAAAAAATAAATCCAATTTTAGATTTTTTTATAGCACATATAATATTTGTTTTGCAAATTTTACATTATTTTATATATCTGACATTTAAACAAATCTTCTCTAATCTATAAAGATTTAGACCATATACACTAAATTTAAGTTGTTCTAATTCTTCAAATAAACATTTCACACTTATAAATATATAATATTAATATTTCGCAAAGAAAAAACATTAATAGAGGTGATCATTTCCATAAAAGCCATTCCAATTGTCATTTATTTGGTTGTGCAAACCAATTAAAATATGAGGGAATTATAGAGAATAGAAAGTATATAGGAATTGAGTCAATAAAAACATAAAGTACATAATCAAATTAAAATTGTTCATAATATGAACCCAATCACAAATAACATGCTAGAGACTTACCTTAAACCCTTTCTCCATGAATACATTAAACCAGTTTATCTTAATTCCACCATACAAGCCTATTTTGATAAGTTTGAAAATGTTGTCATTATTTAACAAATGGAAATCATTTAGCTATATTTATTAATTCAAAAGATAAAAATCAGAATTGTGATGTATACTAACAAATTTCTATGGCAACCTAGGCCAACCATATAAATGAAACTAACAATAAATTTTAAACCCTAAATGCTAAACAAATGAGGATGAGAAAATAGGTGGCCAAATGGCTCTATATCTATTGACTCACTTTGCTAAAGCTAGGTCATCCAAATAACTACATTCTTCTTATTCTAGCTCTGCATTATGCTTCAATGGCATCGCTAAAAGCTCTCGCTTAACAATATTCCATATGGATAGTAAACTTACTAGTGTATAGAGAAAATCAAAAAGTACAAGGAAAATATGACATGCATGGAGAGAAGCATCTACAAGTGGAAATGAAGGGTTAGAGATTGGAAATAACAGTGGAGGGAGGTGGATGCAATAGAGAGGGCAAGGAGAATGAGAAGAACAAAATGGAGGCCACAGAGAATGAGAAGAACAAAACAAAGGAAATGATGTCACTAATAGAAGATTATTGGAAAGCATTCCTCTATATTTCACTTTAGTTGTGAAGGAAGGGAGGGTTATTGCTTCTATTTTTGTTATGTTGACTTGGAGAAGTCATGTTTCTACAATTTGGTTGATTCAAGAAGAGATTGTTGGTCAATGATCTATCTCTTGCAAGCTAAAAGATAATAAAGGAAAAAAGTAGGAATTTAAGGCATAACTTAAATGACTAATTAATAATAAAATGGTGTAGCCAACATTGGCATCTATTAAAAGAAATTAACTACTACTTATGGAAAAATATTATTTTTATTAGAGAATAAAATAATGCATATATTGGAAGTTTATTAGAAAGAAAAATAGTGCAAATGATGTTCATTTGTATTTTATTTATTTTAGGGTGATTTGTGTGAGCCAATCGTATTTGAAAAAAATAATATTATAATTATATTTTGTTAAAAATTGTACATCTAGACATAATAAAAATAAAAAATTATTTTAAAAAGAGAAATAACTTTAATATAATTTGTTGAAAACACAATTAGTAATCACTAGTTAAGTTTAGAAAGATGCCTATAGTTCTATGACAAGAACTGAATCAGTCTAAAAAATTAGCAAATTATGTTGCCCTTCTATAAAATCACCATAATCTGGAGATTTAATTTCTTGATCACATTAATAGTATTTCCTAGAAGACTAGGGGTCATATAAAAAAAATCAAAATAGTTCAAACATTTAAAGGCCACAAACTTGTGCATTATAACATCAAATAAACCTTCCTTAATCTCCTCTAACTTAAAATTTTTTATAGGAATGTATGAAAAAAGAAAAACTCTTGATTTTTTTAAGGAAGAGTAATATTTTCTAGAAGAGTCTAGGGAATAGACTTGCTATAGTTTTCCATTGAGAATTTCAAATTGTAGGTAGAACATTCTAGGATGCACAATAGCGTAGAAGAGAAGTTCAAATTTTTCGTAATTTCTCTATAAATCTATACTATGCATAGACAAATAATATAATGTATTGTTGGAAGATATTTGAAAGATGTAATAGTTGTAAGAAAGTTCTTTTTTATATTATTATTTATGATTCACGTATATTTATTTTTTCGCTGTTTTATTCCCATGTTTCCATATTAGATCAACATCACTATGATTTTCAAAAATTTAATGACCTAGTTTAACATGGTATATTAGTTAAGATCCAAACAAAAATAGATTAATATTAGGTTCAGTTAGAAATAGAGTTCTCAAGTTATTTGTTTATAGGGCTATTATATAGTTAGAGTATTATTTGTTTGAAGTCTATATTTGTGGCTAACATGGGATCTTAAAATGAGTTGTTGCCAACATTTGATTGAAATGGTTTGGAAGATTGTAGCCAATAATTCTTTGAGAGAGAAGGATCTAAGGAGGATAATGAATAAGGAGATTTGAGAACTCCAAACTGTTAGAGAAAAAAAGATTTGAAAATGCAATTGAGCAAGCTAGAGGTATTATTGGTAAAGTTTTGAGCCACAATTATTTATAGTCCAATTGAGCTATGGCATAGTTTAGAAAAATATTATAAAGATGTAGATCGAGCACATTTAATACAAAGGGAAATTTTGTCAACTTAGATCCATCTTACTTTGAAAAAATGACTAATAATTTCAATAAAGTTACTTTATTAAATGTCCACCTTAAAAAATGGGTGTTGAATATGAAAAGAAAGATTTTAGTTGATTTCAATGGCTGAAAATAACATTTCCTATAAATATAATGTATTTAAGGAAACTAGGAAAAAATTTATCAACTAAATCATTCTATTTGACTAAAAACTTTTGATCAATTTTGCTAGTCTATTCTAGATGAATAATTTCAGCTTATTAAAGAGGGATATATTAAGAAGAATGATACATATGTAGATCTAAGATTGGAAAAATTAGAAATGATGGAAATAATATTGTAGATCTAAGATTGGAAAAATTAGAAATGATGGAAATAATATTGTAGAGGATATAAAAAAATTGAAAGTAATGAGGATTTTATCCATTATTTAAGAAATGATGGTGCACAAAAATAAGATAGAAAAACACATTATTTGTAGTTATTGTGGTGGTGAAAACTATATAGAGAAATATTATTTTAAAAAAAAGGAAAATGTAAGAAAGAAATACAAACCCAAGCATGACAAGTAAAAGGATGGGAAGAAGGATATATACATCTTTTTGGTCATCTCCCAAAAAAGACAAGATAAAACAAGGAGGTAACTACTACACCTAATATTAAATCTAGTATTAGGGGGGATGGACTTTGTTTTTTATTCTATTAAATAATGGATTTTAGATTCATGAGTATCATTTCAAATGATCATAAATATATCTTTGTTTATCAAATTTTAGGAAGGAAAGGGTTTAGATCAAGAAATTACTACTACGAATAAAATGAAACTTCTAATTTTAGGGAAAGGAGCTATAAATGTAACGAATGGGTCCTTGAAATATGTTATATTAGTTGTAGGATAAGATGTTAATATAGTTTTAGTATAAAAAAATAGTTCAACTGGGATATGATTTTATTGTAATTACTCATTAAATTATTGTTAGAGATAGAAAAGACCCAAGGAATATAATTTATATTGGTAGAGCTAATCATGAAGACAGTCTATTTAAATGTATGTGATTTGTTGAAAATCAATTTACACACACTTATACTTATATTTCTCATGCTTTAATTTTATGTGAAAAATTTGGTACACTAGACTTGGACATATAAATCATAGTAAATTACAAGGTATGATTAGAATGCATATAGTTAGAGGATTCACAAAAGCCTCACCATCTAAACAAGTTTGTGAAGGATGTTTTCTAGGAAACATCATAGAGATCCTTTCGATTTAGGTAAAGAAAAAAATAAGATAATGATCCATTAAAAATATTCATAGTAATTTATGTGAACTACACTATTCTTCACTTTCAAGTGTATGGCATCTTCTCTATTTTAATGATGACTATAGTTGAAGAGTATGGGTTTATTTCATTGAACGGAAGAGTGAAGTACTTGAAGTTTTTAAAACATTGATGGAATTATTTTGAGAATCAATATAGGAATAGAATTAAATACTTAAGAATAGATAGTGGGGGTAAATATTTTAACTATGTATTTGATTCATTTTGTGAAAATTGTGGTATTAAAGTAAAAATAATATCCCCTTATAGTCTCCAAAAAAATGGGACATGTTAATGAACAAATAGAACACTTTTAGAAATGGCTCATTTTATGTTGAACTTTGAAAGTTTACATAATAAAGTTTGGGGCTTGGCTATTTATAATTGGTTACTTTAAAGTATTTGAGTCTATTTCTTGGGAAGATATCCCTTATGAAATGAAAAAAAAAAAAAAGTGTTTTTTTATGGACCATTCTAGTGAAGAATCAAAGGCTTACACGTTATACAATTTGAGAGAAAATAAGGTATTTGTTACTAAATATGTAAAATTAAATGAGAATTCATAATTTAAAACCTCTTTCTCTCACTCTACAACAAATAATACTCTAGAATGAAATGAAGACTATCTTGATAAAGATGATGTATGCATTAATAATGTAACCACTGATTATTGAGATTATTTGAAGTTATTAATGATGAAGAAGATATATTTTAAGTTAGAAAAAATACATGAAGTGTTGAGAAAATTCTATAGACAAGGCTCAAAGGTCCAAAGGAATGGTTTTTATCTCATGGCCAAGTGACTACAGGTAAATAAACTAAAATCATATGAGGAAGCTAGCGAGAAGAAAGAATGGATGCAAGCCATGAAAGAAGAATATAATGCATTGATGGAAAATTAAATTTGGGAGATTGTGCCCCAACCCCAGTGTAAGTATATTATTGGTTCCAAGTGGGTTTATATATAAAAAATTAGATCAAATGATTATATAGAAAAATTAAATGCTAGACTTCTTGCTAAAGGATGAACTAAAAAATAGGGTCTTGATTTTGAAGATACATTTTCTCCTATCACTAAAATGAATATAGTTAGAGTTATTCTGTCTTTGGTTGTGATCCTTGGATGGCATGTTCATCCAATAGATGTCAAAAACCTTTTCTTACATGGAGATTTATATGAAGAAATATATATAGATTAACCCATAGGTTTCATAGATCAGCAACATCTTAATCTATTTTTGGATTAAAGAAGTCACTTAATGCAATTAAGAAACCTTGTAAAGCATGGAATGAGAAGATTGATAGGTAGTTCTAGCTTCATGGGTTTAAAAAGTGTAAATTAGATTCAATCATTTATGTGAAGAAAATGGAAAATTACATATTTATTATTGATGTTTATGTGCATGATTTACTCATTTAAAAATATTTATATAAGTCAAGGGGAAATTTTTTGTTATAAAAAATATTTAAGTCATGCATGTGAACTGAAATGTGTTTAGAAAGGTAGAAAAAACCAATACACTCAAAAGGACTATGTAGTAATGACATAGTTAAGTGACATAAATAATTGGTGAATCTAATCAATAACAAAATATGTGTTCCAACTAACATCCTAAATTTTATGCTTAGCTTTAAAATTAATAATGCCCATACATTGAGAAAATAAATTGGACTTCATAAGGAATACTTTGGAAAACACTAAAAGGGTATGTAGGTCTTTTATTTCTTCAAAACTAATGATTAATTATTACTTTGATAACATCATAAAGGATGTATCAAATGTCCATTGAAATCAATGCACAATAACGGTTGTATAGTATTACTAGTATACCATTGACATTAAAGCATGGGAGTATATATTTGAAGAGTAAAATTGATGAATTTTTTTATATAAAAATCTCTAGGATACATACTTCAATTAAACTGACACTTTTCCAAAAGTATCTCATGATGGTCTAATGAATAATGTTCCACCATATGTGCATTAAACTTATCCTAGCCTCCTAAAAAATCCTTCTATTCCTCTTCATACAAATATGAAATATAATAAAGGATAGACTAAGAGCCTAATAACATTGAAGAAATGAATATTTAGAATAAGACTACTTGTACTTAGAGTTCAAGAAAATAAGAAACATGCTCACAAGGGTGGCCCCGAGCATTCCACTAGAGGTACTAAATTTTTTTAAGAGAAGAGAATTGAATTAATTCTACGTAATAGACTTCTTCATACCATTACTATATAAAATATATATTGAGGGGCTCCAAATTTTTTCCTTGAAAAAATATTATCATAGGTAATATATTAATTAAGAACCATGATCCTGATGTAAAAATTATACTTGGAGGAGAAAACTTTATTCCAAACCTGCTTCTAGAAGGAACTAGGCCACTCCAATCAACTTTCTCCTAAGCTATAGGCACCCTATAGAAATAGTACATTTTTTGGATGAGGCAACACCCCAAGCTAAAACATAAGGTTGAACAAAAGAACAATACATCTTTGAGTGTAAAATTTGAGTAGGCTAATGATGATCCATCTTTGAACTCTCTGATAGTCAATCAAAATAAATCGTCCATCTTTATAAATAATCTATATTCCAATTACTAATGTAAAATGAGAGTTATAAATGTATTAAAATATTTTAATAAACATTCTAGAAAATATTCTATAGTGTACCTAGATTAATATTTAGAAAATATTAATGTAAGAAGTACGTGTATATATATAGATATACACACACAAGTATATGTCTGTGCGCATATATAAGTAGGTAAATATGTCTATATATATTCACACACACATGTATAGTTGTATATGTATATATGTGTGTATGCATGTATGTATGTATTTATAAATACATAGATATGTGTATTAGATTTTGCATCTGTTAAAAGAAGACATAATTTTTTTTATAGATTTTGAAAGGTGAAAATATTATTTAATTGAGTACAATGAATGAGGGTGATGGTATACTTCCCAATTAAACAATTTATAATAGTCCAAATTTGTTAAGTGTAGAATAAATAAGGGATGGATCTACACATTTTTCTTACTAGATAATGGTAAATTAATACTATTGAATATCTAACTTAGTAAAGAGATTTTGGCTTAATCTCATTAACTATAACTAGTTACAATATCACAATTGCATATCAGAAAAATGAGAGGGTTTGAAGTTGTAATGTCTCATAATGAAAACCCATTAAACCTAATCAAGCTACACTACCAATTCAAAATATAAAATTCAGCAGCTTGGCTGAAATAGAGAGTTTGATGTTAAGTACAACAATATATCCAAGTATAGAAAAGGTATACAAATTTCATAACAAGGATGAAGGAACTAGTCTTCTTCCTCCTCATTAGATTTTGAGGTTGTAAATGACATAGGAGATGGAATGGGTTGAAAAACAGAAGGATCTATATCCACAATTGATCTCTTCTATTTTGACTCCTGTTTAAGGTTCTTGATCAGAAAGGATAGAGGAATACTAAAATTGTCAAGTTCCTCCAATGGACTACTATTGTCATTAGCCTTTATAATTTTGAATTGATAGAACTAATCTTTCTTTTTAGATTAACCTTTTGCTTCCCAAAAGAACTACTCAAACTAATCTTCCTTGAGCTTTAAAATGGTTGTGCCCAACAAAGTAACATTAGTATATATAAGCCTCCTATAAGACTTGATAAGGAATCTAATTTTTTCCTAAAACATATTATTATTTCTAAATGTCCAAATAGAAAATAGAGAAAAACACATTTAGTCTTTTATGCCTATTACTATTCTTATCAAATATAAAGTTATCTAAGGAAAAATTCTTGTGTAATTGAAAGCCAAAGATGTTCCAGAGATCTTGATAAAAGGGACATTGAAAAAAAAAAATGAAGGCAAGATTTTTGTAGATTGCACAGTGAGAAAATATTGACACACCCTCTTAGTATTTTAAAGGGAAACTTATGGAGTAGCCTCCTCTAGAAGAAAAATTTGACTTTAGGCTCAATAGGTCTAGCCCAAAGATGAATGTGGATATTTTTTCACTCACTATAATTGAGGTCAAGGTAGCAACAAGAGTTCAAGTGGTTAAAAATGTCAGCCTTTGGGGATAGGAGAGCATATATATATTTCATTTTAATTAGATGGAGGGGGGTAGAGTCTGACCAATAGATCTAGAATAAAAAAGAGTCAAAGGAGACACACTCAAATCTAACACCCGATCATTTCAAGGAAATTTTAATAATAAATATGTTCTCTTATGGAATTTGAGCAGATAGAATCTACTCTTCAACTTTTTCCACTCAATTAGATTCACATTGCAAAGCATATAATTAAATGACTTGATACCAAAATTTACCCATTTCTTAGTAGAACATCCTTTCCTAGGACAAGGAATTTAGAATTATTTTTCAAATTCCACCAAATAGAACATTTACAATACCAAATGTTTCAAATTTTTATTCTCTAAATGTTGCCAAGTAGTGGTCTCACCCTTGCCCAAATTTTGCATAGTGTTTTGAATACATTAGAGCCCTCTACCACTACCTTTTACTCTAGTACTAGAAAGTATAATACATCTAGAGTACTCTAGAATTTAGCACCACAAGCGTGTCTTCTTCTTATATATTATGTGTCATGAGAAATTTCCAAGGTTCATGGCCTTCTACTACTTTAGCAATTACTTTTACTTCAAGTGCAATTTTTTATAATCTTAGATCCTTCAACCCAAATTCTCTGAAATCCTTACTTTTGGTGCAGCAATCCCCACCGACTACATGAGACTTGGTTGCATCTTTACCATCAGACCAAATAAAGTTCCTAATAATATTTTAGAGAAATTCAAGTTGATTAACATTGAATCGCTATGTTGAGGAAAAGTACACTAAAAAAGAGGAAAGGATCTTTTTGGCACAACTAAATCCATCTAGCTAGGGATGGACAAAATGAATTCCATATGTTATTATTTTCACTTATTTTCTCCCTAATCGATTTTCATGTATCATTTAAATTTGATTTAATAGCAAATGGAATTCCCAAATACCTCACAACATGGCTAGGGTCTATATAGTTGAAACCAAATATGTAGCACCAGGGTGGAGGATGTGAATCCCAACAAAGAATGACAGTTTTAGAGATAGAAATTTTACTAATGGAGGCCGCACAAAATAATTCCAATTTTATCACCATGTGTTCCATATTCTTTTTGTCAAGTGAGAAAAGAATGGCAGTATCATCAACAAACTTCACATTAGAAAATTCTTCTCGATTAGGGAGAAGTGGGCATTGTACCTTGGGAGATAAGAAACTATCTCTAAGAGTATAGTGTAGGGAATTAGCTACAATAATAAAGAGAGCAAGGCAAGGAGGCATATCTACCTCTTTTTACAAACTAGAGTTGTCATTGCACCAAAAGATCAACCTACCAATGCTTGATACATCTACTAGACTTATAAAACATAGGAGGCATTTAAGCTATGTCATGAATCCTAAAGGGGAACATTGGTGGTTAGTCCAAAAATCCCCCCCCCCCTCAGAGTTACCTGAAGAGATTCAAGCCTATGACCAAGCTCTGATATGACTTGTTACAAACTATAGTTATCGTTGTACCAATAGATTGCCCTGTCAATGCTCGATACAACCACTAGACTTATAGAACATAGGATGTAGTAAAGCTATGTCATGAATCCGCAAGGGAAACATTGGTAGTTAGTCCAACACCTTATAGAACTAGAGAACTCAAAGAATTATGACCTATCTTAATTGACTTGTATAGCTACACTATCATAGCCTAGGTCTTTCACTCTACCCTATCATAAGCTTCTTCATAACCAATTAGTAACATCTCCATATTTTACCCTAATTTATTTGCCTATTCAAGGGTTTCCTAGCAAGTTAACAGATTTTCTAAGATAAATCTCCTTGTAACAAAGCTGGTGTGGGTAGGATTAATGATTATTGGAAGAATATGCTCTATTATATTTGCTAGAAATATGACAAGGAAATTATCTAAAACATTGAGGAGGGTAGTGGGTTTCCTATTTTTTATAAGGTTTTAATCTTCCTCCTTAGGTATATTTTTAATAAGCCCAACAATTATTCCCTACCCCATATACCCCTTCTCCAATGTAAGAGATATAAATCTTGCAAAATAGGATATATCCAATCAATATTAGCTTTGAAGAATTCACTTGATAGCCCATCTAAATGAGGAGCTTTCTCTTTTCTCATTATAGAAATAATATTTTTTATTTCAATCACTGATATAAGAGGTGCCAATTATATTGAGAATTTCTCTAAGATCTTATTAGGAATAATAGATTGACTTTTACCTCTATCCTATTCCATTCCACACCCCTCATCTTTAGAAGTGAAAAGTTATTTATAGAGATAAGTAAAAGTGTTAATAATGCCTTTAGGCTTAGTGAATCTAGACTCATCTTCATATAAACAATCAATCTTATCCTTCCTTTTCTTATGTTTCAAAATATTATAAAAGAACTTTGATCTTGCATCCCTCTACTTTAGCCATCTGATTCTTGATCTCATCTAGCTACCCTAGATCCTCTGTGTTTGTATTTTTCTTAGGTCATGTTTCACTTTGGTGATACATTCCACTATGTGTGCATCGGATGGTTGGCTATGGGCTAAGGCCTCACTACATTGTAAGGAATTTAGAACAGAGAGTTCTAGAGCCCTCCTATCTTTAAGATTTTTTCCTTACAGTTTTAAACAAATTATGCCTAGAGTTGATAGATTGATTCCACTGAGCAATAAAATCATTAAAGACATGGACATAGGTATTTTTCTTGTGAAAGTTGTTAACTAAATCCAATATGTCTTGATATTCAAAGAGTGAGGAATTGAGGGCAAATGATTTGGGGTGCTTAATGTCTGAGTCGAGTCTCCCACATTTGAAGATTTCAACTATTGTGGGATGATAGTCTGAGAGAGAGTAGGGAAAGACTCTAATAGAGTTATCATCAACGAACTTGATACAACTGAAGAGATACTTATTGAAGTAGACTCTGTATAGTCTAGAATAGATTCTCTTATCACTTTTTTGAAAATTAGACTAACTGAACCAAATACCTTTGGATTCATCTCTAGAATCTACAAGGGGATCAACAAGATTGATCATATTCACCATTCTATTCCAAAAGTATTTTTCGTTACCCTTCTATTCAAATTTAATAACCCTTCATTATCTTGGGATCTCTCAACCATATTAAATTCTTTAGCTAGAATCGAAGGAATATTGGGTAGTGAAAATATCCATGGCTAGAATTTATTTTTGTGATGGTGTTCATTATGTGCACAGATAGAGAAGATTCCAAATTCAAAGTCATCAGTTTTGAAGGAGACACATGAGGATCTATTAGAGGGGGACTTCCCCTATTGACTAATACTCTTTCTCCACTTGGGAGAAACTAAGAAAGAGGTTCTTTCTTTCCTATTAGGGTGCTTGAAAGAAAAAAGAAGCAACATCCTTCCAAATACATTCCAAGGAAATATCTAATACAAAGAAAACTTCTTTAACTTCTTGAAGAAAAATGATATCAATATCTTGTGCCCAGTTTAGGAACCTCTTCAAAATATATTTTCTATCTAGGGATTCAAGGTCTATGACATACCAAAATGAAAGTTTTAACTTATCCTCAATCAACACTATTTGTCAATGTCCATGAGGATTTGAAACCCTTGAAATAGTCTATTATTTTAGTTCTAGTCACCTTGCAAGGCTTAGAATTGCCACTAGGTAGAGGGGGTCTACCTCTTTCTCCTAATGATATCACCATTATCTAGTGTAAGAGGCTCACTCCTTTTTGGTTTACTTTTCTCCTTTTCTATTTTCATCTTTGAAGATAAAAGAATCTTATTCCCCCAATCCATCATCTTTAAAACCCTTCCCTATTTCAGTATGTAGAGTGGCAACATGCTATGAGTCCTCGGAGTTACAATTACCTCCTAGAGGGGCTAGGAGGGAGCTAACTAATAAGGATGGGTGTTATTAGTAATTTCTCCTTCTTTTCCTTGGCTAGAAGTATCTAAGGTCACATGGATAACAATGAAAGAATAGTCTTGAAGTCTTTCTTCTTTACTAAGGAAATCCAATAATTAGAATATTGGAACCTCACAAGGATTTAGCCTCAACCTCTGCCAAGTTATCATTGAGAGCAGCAACTGGAATGGGAGTGACAACCTCTTCCCCACTCCATATTGGAATATAAAAGTATTTCAAAATAGGAAGATGAGTACTATTACCAACTTTCTCAGCCCTTTCTTTCAAAGTGTGCAATGGCAACTATTAGGCATTAAGAGGTTGAGAATTATAGGAAGGGGATTTGCAAGCAAGCCCAAAATTAATTGATTTGATATCTCTAAGAAGTGACAAAGAAGGCATAGAACTAGACTCTTTAGGAGCTGAAGATGGATTAGCAAATTGAATGGTGAATTTTTCAAGAGAGGCTCGAATGGTGTCAGCTTCGTTCAACCATTGAGATGCCTTTGGGTCAAGAGAGATTTGTTAAACTCCTGAGCAAGGAGGAATAACTAGAGGCTTAATTTTTGGTGGAGGTTTAGGAGGGTCCGATCCTTCACTTGAGTTGGATTTTCTAGCAAGGAAAGGGCATTCCTTTAAATTGTGTCCCTCTCTCTTGCACAAAGAGTAGACATTAAGACACCTATATATAACATGAAAACAAATGAGAGATTGTCCCACATCAAATAAGAGATTGTTTGACATCAAGATAGATGTTATCTTGGTCTTCGTTATGAGGGTAAATGGAGGTTACAACCATAACCTCTAGAATAGGTATTAAAGTATTTGAATGATCAATTATAAGTACTCTCACAATTGCTTCTAGTAGCTATGATATAAAATTCTAGAGAAAAAAGGCGAGGTTACTTATTGTTATCCATTTCAGGCTAGTTAAGGCCAAAATTTCAGCAATGATTGAATTAAGCAACCATGGAAAACCATAAGTTTGGCATTTCTGACCTTCCAAAATTATTTTTCCACAATTTCTTTCAAGGAGTTTGTGTTATAGAATATAAGGATGAACAAGCCTTTTGTAGCATATGGTAAAAGGAAAAGTGAAACCCTAATTTTAGGCCCCAAATTTGTTGAATCCAATCACCAAGGAAGTTCATAGATGAAAATTTAGTTGGGTCCATAGTAGCAAAGAAATATAGCAATTCTCTTTAGTCTAGTTTTCTCTTTATCTATCTGTACTCTCATCTCATCATTCGACTTAATAAAAAATGAGGGTAAAGTAAAATCCTTACCTCCATGACTAGTTTGGATAGACTTAGTGGACATTGCGGTGGTGTCTCTAATGAACTTGGAGTCGTCTAGAATGAGGTGGATGCCCTGCAATGTTTTTTTAAATGATGTTGATTATGCTCCATTGGGTTGGACACTTTAATCTTTCCCTTGCTTTCTATGATGAATAGAAACAGTGCGGTCTTTCATAGAAGACTGGGGGTTCATACACAAAGGAAAAACTGAGGCATTGTTATGTGATTTAAAAGATATTGTTATTAAGTTCTTAAGGCAGAGGGATTTTTCCACCTCAGGCGAGGCCAAGGCCATGAAATCCCCATAGAAAGGAGAGTTATGAGGGCTCCCCTCTCTCATCTAACTCTAATATATTGGATCTTAAGTAGTACGTGATTTAATAGAAAATCTTTTATGCAATGAAAAATATACTAATCTATTCAATCTAAATTTAAAAAAATCTAATTTTGAATTAAAAAATTTCCCTTTACAATATTTGGTTCCAGCACATGCTCATTTTTAATATGTAATAATCTTACCTTTATGTAACATTCCATATCATGATTCCATCAAAGAAATATTATATTTTGTTGGAATAACTTATTATCCATTATAGTTTAATTGAAATCTTTACAAAAGTATTATTTTAACCATAAGTGAAGTTAGCTTACTTTGATCTAATTACGCTGATAGGCTTGACTCCTTGAGAAGCATTGGCTGGAATGTTCAAATTTCCGGGCAGTCATATGCGGCAAAACCGATGCCGCTAAATAAAGAAATGGATTATATCGAAATCATCGCCCTAAATTTTTCGAATGCAATCAGCCTGAAGCTAAGCCAATACACTATTAGAAATGGTAAGGAAAAACAGAAAAGGTAGGGCAACATTGCGTATGCATGTGACTTGGAAGCCAGGTGTCATTGAAATTGTCATTAAAATTGTCCTTGCTTTCTGCAACGCCTATAGAGTAGGTCTTACCGATCAAAATGAAAACTGGCTCTCTTCATCTTCATAGCCTAGGAAGACCACGATAGAGTCTATAAGACTCGCATTTTGCAGAGTACTGAAGTCTCTGGTCCAGACAATAGCAGATTTAATGCACGATTTCAAGACTGATATTTAACTCTCTCTTCGCCAAGATCCACGTTTGTGAGTTAATTGATTGGAAATGCAATGGCCTACATAATAACACTCCTTACATCTGGCTCTTCTTCAGGGCATTTTGATGTGAGAAACCCGGCAACATAATACAAAACAAACACGGTTGTTCTTGGCGTTAAAAGATTTTCAGCTCTTCCCAAAAACTGTATATTTATGAGGCTTTTTCCTTTTCTCTTCTTGTGAATTCCATTCAAGATCTGATTCCTCAAAGAAATATAGCTTACGATTTTCCCCTTCCCATGGCCATGGTGATTTCGTTCTATGCCAGTCCTTATTTCACCATTGATATGTTCTTGGGGACTACCATTATTTTTTCCATTTGGTGTTGTTTTCATTGAACCATTATTTATCTTAACATCTATATGGCTGCATCAATTATTTTCTCTGAAAGTAGTGCCCATTAACTGGAATAACAGTACTGGCTCCTAAAAAAATTTGGAGAGGTGTTTGGTGCTACAAATGAGGCGTACATAATCCCTCCAGTGGGATTCCTACCCTCCAGTGGGATTTGAACTTATGACCTCTCTTTCAAGAGTACAAATTCTCCACCACTAGGGCAACTCAGACTGTACATGAAAATAAATACATTTTTATGCCATTCCTAAGATTTCATAGGGGTAAAAAATATAAAATTCCATGCAGAAAAGGCGCTAGACTTTAAAGAGATGTTGTTCATTGGCCTTTATTTACATACCTGTTAATACTCTATTAAATATTTCCACTAGCTGAATATAATCCCTATTTCCCATACAACATTGAAAAATTCTAACTTGAGAAATTTGGGTTATCAAGCTACTCCATCCATTGATGAAAAATCTATGAAGGAAGATGGTTTAGTGAAAATAACAGTGTTTACTATGTGGACTGAAGGCTTGACAAAATATCTCCAATTCAAGGAGAAACTTCGGCCATAATGTTCGGATTTCCTGGTAGTCGTATGTCGTTTAACTCAGAAAATGTTCTCGTGAAATTCAAAAATCAGTAAGTTATGAAGGGTTATGTGGGCTTTGATGTGGCGTCCCATTGTCATTGTTCCACATGCAAAGAAATGTGAATGGGTATGGGTACAGGAAATTCTAGATGCAATATATGTTCATCCAAACCTGTTTCACAACCCTAGTTCATTGTGCACAAATAGAAGCGTCTTGCTTCTGTAGATTCATTTCCATTACATATGACTTGGTCACTATATAGAAGACATGAGAGATGAGGTCCTTGAACACGAAGATCTTATGTCGAAGAAAACAAGATTGTGCGAGTAAATTTATGATCCTCAATGATGGCGAAAGAGAAGCAGCAAGAACAAGCAGAATGGAAATAATCATTGGGTGATGCGACGTGCTCCCCTGCCCACAGGTGTTTAATTATGTGGTGTTCCATGTTCACTAACAATCATGACTTTTGGTGCACAAATAAAAGCGTCTTGCTTCTGTAGATTCATTTCCATTACATATGACTTGGTCACTATATAGAAGACATGAGAGATGAGGTCCTTGAACACGAAGATCTTATGTCGAAGAAAACAAGATTGTGCGAGTAAATTTATGATCCTCAATGATGGCGAAAGAGAAGCAGCAAGAACAAGCAGAATGGAAATATTGGCAGGATAAGCTTAAGCTTAAGCAGTATGTTACTTGGAGTGTCAACCGTAGGGTGGATGCTCGTTTAGGCTGGCTGATTAACCTTTGGAGGGCATTAATAAAATACAACTTTTTCTTGCAATATGCACCTGAAGCGGTGTTATGTATTGGTTACCTCAATTTTCACAGGGATCATTATTTTTGTTTGAATCGGGTTGTAGTTATAAAGGAAGAAAATTAGAGTAATAGAGATTTCACGCGGGACTAGTTTAAACTAGCCTTTGTACTCTTTGAGTTCAATTGCTAAGAGCATATTTTCCCCTAACTTAGCGTTGTGATGAAAATTCAGGATGTGTGTGATCACAAAATAATGATACTATTAAGATTATTACTTAATGAGTAATTTCACAATATTTAAGATAATATTATACTCTATTTTATATGATAAATAAGAACGTATTATCACAATACATATCTAAAATGACAAGAAGAATTTTAGATTAACTTATTTCTAATTCAAGTTTTGCTTATAGATAAGAAAAGAAAGTTACATATAAAAATAATAATAATAATTTGAATTCTTAATTATTTAGAATTTCTTAATTTGCAATAGTTTTTTCATGAATGAAAAATTTATTTCTTAATTAAATTCACAAATATAAATGGTGTAAAAGTTTGCATTTACTATATATTGTTTGATCGGTTAGAAATTCATACCGGCACACACATGCACCAGTTTAGCTTAGGGCCAAGAACTGAAGTCGTTATATATTTATATTAGTATATCAAAGATTACTTGAGAATTTTTGAGATTTGTACTATGTATTAGATTTGTTTAATAAACTTAAATTTCAAAGATGTAAATTCAAATGACAATTAATATTCAAACTTTCTTCTTTTGAACTATCACAAGTTTCACTATATTGACCTCATTTTCAAATAAACAACTTGAGGTATTACTAATTTATCTTATATAATCATTCTAAGAGGCATGTCTATTAATATAGTATGCTATTATAATAGCTTATTTAAATAAAATTGCTATAATCTAGATTAATTTATATTCAATATAATAGACCTAATTTTTATTAGTGATTATTAATCTTAGTAATTTAATTTAATTAAAGATTACAAAATCAAACTTTCAAAACTTTGATAGCATCCATATTATTAGGATGAGTTTAAACCCCCAAAATTAACTTTTTAAATGTATTAAATTACACTTAAATCTATAAAATATCATAACAGTAAATACAATGAAGAACTATTTATATAATAATGATAAGATGTTATTCAAAAATACAATAATACCAAATTATGATAAACTTGAAGTCTTACCCTCACCTTGAGTTATACTACCATATAGTTATGGCTAGTTGTGGTTAGGACTATGCTTTGAGGTATGTAAATCATTATCATAACTTCACAAAATTAGCATTATCATGGTCAATTTCTCTATTTGCAACTTTCCTATACCACATGGTTAATCAAGTTGTACAAAGATGGGGACCAGAAGGAATTTATTTGATTATATCTTTACATGACTGGACAAGGAAACTTGTTGGAGAGAAAATAACAATGTAGACAGAATCAATTTGTAAATTTTACATGACACGGCATCCTAGCACAAGTTGTTGGATTCTAAGATGTTGCATGTTCTAATAATTACAAGTAGAAACTTAGTTCAATATTTTGGATCTCATGGTTGATGATTCCATTGCACGGATTGTAGTTCACTCTATATGTAATAAACATATTACTATCTAACATCTCACAAAACTATCTACATACTCAATACAATCAAATCATATAAATGCATAATATTATTGGAGTAACCTTTGCACCCTTCAAAGATGTAAGTGCTAGTGATAAAGAATTTGTACTCTTAAAAAATTCATAAATTAGAATCTAATGAGGAACCTTTTCGGTTCCTTTTTCTTCTGTAATATCTAACATCTCCACATGGAAAATATTTATGATAATTTTTACATTTGTGTAATTCAATTTTTTAACTTAAGCATCACCACCTTATCATGATATCTACCGATTTAAATTATGTTCATTTTGTACATTTCTAGTTGTCTTTTGTCTAATGACTACAATTCTTATTAAGCCCATATTTTACGTATCTCGATGTATTTAATATTGTGAGAAATAATATCACAAACCTAAAAAATTTCTTAGGAACAATTATTATTGAGTGCCAATTTTTCTTGGCACATGAAAGTGCCAAGTGGCAGTTTTTCTCGACACCAATGGATGCCAAGTGATAGGAGAGTGTGGAGTAAGCTTGGCACAAGAGGAAGCCAAGTGAGCTTAGCATAAGGACAACTTGGTATAGTGGATGCTGAGTGAGCTTGACAACAAGGGATGTCAAGTGAGCTCGGTAGCCACCACAAAGTGGTGCTCAAAAAAAGTGGATGCCAAGTGAGCTCAGCAATAACTATAGAGATGTGGCCCAGTCAAAGACTAGACTAAGTGACCAGACTTACAACCTAGATTTTTCCACCATTAAAACTAGAGAGCCAAAGTGTGAAGCTTTCAACAAAGAACTTCTCAAATGCAAAATATGCAATAATGAATAAGAGAAGAACAACAAAGATATGTATGCATGTTTTCTTGCTTGCTATTCATATATGATAAACTATTACAAAATCTAGGAGCATTCGGCTTCAACTAGAAAACCCTAAAATCTTCAAACTAGTAAAATCTAAAACTTTAAACTTTAAACTTATAGCTCTAATGGCTACATATGACAATGCTTGGAGTAATCACTACTTCATAGGACAAATCCAATAAACAAAAAACTTACAAAATGACAAGAGGAAACACATGCAACTACAAACATGAGAACAAACTTCCTTCTATCTTTTGAATGACTGTATGTGCTGATTGATTTCTTTCTTCTTCCTTCTCTACTCTACTCTGCAACACTCTAATCTATTGAACTAAAACTAACTGAATGAGATTGATTCATTCCTTTTGTCTCTTGCCAAAAATATTTCCCCCTCTTTTCCAAATTTGAAACACTCACCTACCTGCATTCATTTTTTCTAACTATTCTGCAAGCCATTAGGTGGTAGGTAGGTGTTTGGCTCTAGGGGCAACCAACCTAAAACATTAAATATTTCAACACTCCCCCTTTGTCCCGAGCCGAAAAAAATAAGGATCACTCTTGATCCAAATCAACTACACCAAGAGACTCTCTTAGGTGTGCAAAAGTTCCAATGTCTAATGGCTTAGCAAAACAGTTTTGCTAGCTACTGCTCAAATTTACAAAATTCCATTTTGATATCTCCATTCTCCACCAACTCTCTAATGAAGTGATATCTGATCTCTATGGTCTTTCTTCTCTTATGAAAGAGTGAATTATTGGACAATGCAATTGATGCGATGTTGCCATAATAAATTGTGGTTCCATCCTCTTGCCTTTCATTCAAATTTGTCAAGATCTTCCTTAACTAAATAGCTTGACATGTTTCTACATTTGCTGCTATGTATTTATCCTCTATTGTAGATTGAGCAACAATAGGTTACTTCTTGGATGCCCAAGAAATTGCATCCGATCCCATATGAAACATGCATTTGGAAGTGCTCTTCCTATCATCTAGACTTCTAGCCCACTCACTATCTCTGTAACCAACCAACTTGAATTCATTTTCTGTAGTATACAAAATTCCAAATCCCTTGGTACCATTCACATACCTTAGGATCCGCTTTCTCACTTGCCAATAGGAATCCTTTGGTGTTTCCATAAATCTCGAAATCAGACTTACTGCATGCATTATGTCTAGCCGAGTTGTACTCAAATACATCAAACTTCCAACCATGCTAATTTATAGTGTTGGACTCTTTTTTTGTAATCTTCCTTGCTCAACTTTAGACCTACTGTTCTTGGTGTTGGGGCTACCTTACTATTATGCATTTTGAATCTCTCCAGGATCTGCCTTGCATACTTTTCTTGAGAGATGAAGATGCCATCATGCATTGTTTTACTTCTATTCATAGAAAATACTTCAAGAGACCTAAATTTGTCTTTTCAAATTTATTTCTCATAGCCTCCTTGAACTCATCAATTAGAAAATTATCATTTCCAATGAAGATTAAAATATCTACATACAAGACAACAATCAACACATTAGCATTTGCTACCTTGATGTAAAGTGTGGGCTCATCATCACTTTTGCTAAAGCCATTTCTCATCAAATATGAATCAATCCTATTGTACCATGCCCTTGGAGCTTGCTTGAGCTAATATAAGGCTCTCTTCAATCTATACACCTTGTGTTCTACACCTGCAACTTCATAACCAGCTGGCTACTCCACATACACTTCTTCCTTCAATAGACCATTCAAGAAGGTTGACTTCACATCCATTTGATATACCTTCCATTTTTGCTAGGTTGCAATTTCTATGATGGCATGCATGGTTTCCATTCTTGCAACTAGGGCATATGTCTCATCATAATCTCTGCCATACTGCTACTTGTAACCCTTGACCACCAAACATGCCTTATGCCTATCTATTTTTTCTTCAGCATTGCACTTGGTCTTATAAACCCATTTCACTCCAATTACTTGTTTCTTGGGAGGCAAAGTAGTTAACTCCCATCTCTCATTTCTTTCAATGGAATTTATTTTCTCATCCATTGTATTACACCATTTCTCTTCATTCACAACTTTCTCAAAATAAATTATGCCACTATGAGAAAATAGTGCGAAATTTACACTCTCATCATAATATTCCTCATACTTTCAATCTTGGTATATCATCCTTAAACTCTTGGTCTTTCTTGGAAATAGGGAGGTGAGAGCGAGATATGAATTATCAGTATTGTTGTTGCTATTATTTTGCATACTGGCTCAAGGTTGTCTTCAAGTGCTAGGAGCTGTTACTCAACATGTTAAGGGTTGCTTGTCTTTTTGTCTTTGTCCAAAATCTATATATGCTACTCCATATTCTTTCTAATCATCAATATCATCTTCTTCCTCTTCAATGGTAGGCACTTTACTTGAAGTGCTTGAGGATTCATCTACGGAGTCATCCCATGACTAATTTTCAAGAAACTCCATATCTCTTGAAATGATAATCTTCTTGGCAATTGGATCATATAGGCTATAGACCTTTGATTCTGAGATGTACCCTATGAAGATGCACTTCACACCTTTGTCATTCAGCTTTTTCCTTTTTTCCTTAGGCACATGTGCATATGCTACACATTCGAACACTCTCAAGTGCTCAACTATCCATCGGCCCCTTGACCAAACCTCAAGAGGAATCTTGTCACAAGATGATTTTGTAGGACACCTATTGATCAAGCATATTGCTATTGCTATAGTTTCTCGCCAATATTTAGTTGGGAGCCATTTTTCTTTCATCATGCTTCTTGCCATTTCAACAATGGTCATGTTCTTCCTCTCAACCACTCCATTTTTCTATGGAGTATAACTGGTTGTAAGCTCTTTTATTATGCCATTTTTCCTGAAAAAATTTACAAACATATTGGAGCTATACTCCCCTCCTCTATCTAATCTAAGGACCTCAATATAGTGTCCACATTATTTTTTAGCCAAGGCTTTAAATTCAACAAATTTATCAAATGCTTTAGATTTATTCTTCAAAAAATACACCCATGTCCTACAACTGAAATCATCTATGAATGTCATAAAATAAGTACTCCCCCCAATAGAAGTGGTTTTCATAGGGCCTACCAATTTAGAATGCACCTATTCTAATGGTGCTCTAGCCCTTCTAGAGTTTCTAGAATCAAAGCGAAGCCTATATGTTGCTTACCCAATATGCAAGCCTCACGCTTGTCATATGAATCTACAATGCTTGGCAAACCATCTACCATTCTTTTCTTGGACAACGAATTTAAACCAACAAAGCCAAGATGTCCATACCTAAGATGCCAAAGCTTGGAGGGTTCTTCAATTGTACTCCTAAGAGTTGATTGCTTGTGTACTATTGTAAATGCATGCTTGGGAGGTGCATCACTAACTTGAGAAGAGAAACATGTCTCTATCCTTAATGGGAACATCTAGTTCTTTGTCATTTGGACTACTACAGGTAATCTATTACTCTCATCCTTCTCATGAATGACACACTTGTCATTTTCCATCAACACCTTGTATCCATTTTGATGAGTTGTCCAACACTCATCAAGTTGTGCTTCATACCGGGGGCAAAATACACATTCTGTATTTCTTTCTTCTCACCTTGCTTGGTACAAACCATAATAGATCCTTTTCCCACTATGGGAATGGTTCCATTATTTCCCATCTTAATTTTAGACTTAAAAGTCTTATCAATGAAAGAAAATAAAATTTCATTACCACTCATGTGGTTGGTACAATCATTGTCCAAGTACCATACCTTAGGGCTTCCTTCACTATATTACACATGATGAGGGCTTTGGGATTATTTGCATTTCCCATGTTCACATCAGCCACATTAGCATTTTTCTTTGACTGATCACCCTACTTCTTCCAACATTCACTTGCATAATGCCCATACTTATGATAGTAGTAGTATTCAACATTACTCTTATTGGAGTTGTAATTCTTCTTACCTCCTCTAGAGTTGTTTTGAGAGGTGCTCACTCCCTCTTGGTTGCTTGCTCTTCCTGAGCTTTCTATACCAACATTCCTTCAACAACCTCTTCTTCTTGAGCCTCTACCAGAGCCATTTCTTCTTCTCCCCCTACCTCATGAATTCTCTTGAGCCTTGAAAGATTGCTCTTCGAAAGTAGTTCCTGACCTATTTTTCTTGTGCTCGTGGGTTTGAAGAGTTCCCATCAACTCATCCATGGTCAATGTGGTGAGGTTCTTTTCTTCCTCTATGGTCATCACAAGGTTGTCATATTTCTGAGGTAAACTCCTCAATATTTTCTCTACTATTATCTACTCATCATAGTCTTCTCCATTTGACTTGAGTTGCTTTATCAAAGTGGAGATTCATGAGTTGAACTCTACAATAGGTTCATTATCCCTCATTTGAAGGTTCTCAAACTCTCTTCTAATCATCTATAGCTTTACTACTCTAACCTTATTAGTTCCCTTGAAGTTTTTCTCCAGGATGTCCCATGCTTCCTTTGCATAATTTGTTGCTGCAATCTTGGGAAAGATTATCTTTGTCATTGTTGCCTCAATCAAACTTAATGCCTTTGCATCCTTTCTCCTTGACTCCTTTAGCTAGGTATTTTGATTGTTGGTAAGGGAAGCATACTAAGTTGGGTCTATCACATCACTGAACCCATTAATCACAAACTCCCATGAATCATTTGCAACCATTATGGTTTTCATTTTCTTTGCCCATGTCTCATAATTTTGTCCATTAAAGGATGGTGGCTACTGCCATATCTTTCCTACATCTCTTGCCATGTCAAATATCCCAAAAAAACAAATGCCCTAACTCACTATGGATGTGGGGCCTCAAAGATTTGATACAATGTGAGAAATAAAATCACAAACGCAAAATTTTGCTTGACAATAATTATTGCCGAGCGGCAATTTTTCTCGACATGTGAAGGTGTCAAGTGGTAGTTTTTCTCGGCACTAGTGGATACCAAGTGATAGGAGGGTGTCCAGTTAGCTCGGCACAAGAGGAAGCCAAGTGACCTTGGCACAAGGGCAACTTGGCATATTGTATGCTAACTGAGTTGGGCAACAAGGGATCCTAAGTGAGCTTGGTAGTCACTATGAAGTGGTGCTCGATAGAAGTCGATGCCAAGTGAGCTTGGAAATAACTGTAGAGATGGAGCATAGTCAAAGACTAGACTGAGTGACCAGACTTACAACTTGGATTTTTCCACCATCAAAACCAAAAAGCCAAAGTATGAAGCTTTCAACAAAGAACTTCTCATATGAAAAATATGTAATAATAAATAAGAGAAGAACAACAAAGATATGTATGCCTACTTGCTTGCTTGCTAATAAACTATTACAAAATCAAGGAGCATTTAGCTTTAATGAGAAAACCCTAAAATCTTCAAATTGGTAAAACCTAAAACTTTAAACTTTAAACTTACAGCTCTAATGGTTGCATACAACAATGCCTGGAGCAATCATTGCTTCACAATACAAATCCAATAAACAAAAAACTTACAAAATGACAAGAGGAAACATGTGCAACTGTAGACATGAGAACAAACTTCCTTCTATCTTCTGAACAACTAGATCTGCTAATTGATTTCTTTCTTCTTCCTTCTCTACTATGCTCTGCAACACTCTGATTTGCTAAACTTCAACTGACTGAATGAGATTGATTCATTCCTTTTGTCTCTTGCCAAAAATATTCCCCCCTCTTTTCTAAATTTGAAAAACTCACCTACATGCATTAATTTTTTTTGACTATTATGCAGGCCATTAGGTGGTAGGTAGGCATTTGGCTCTAGGGACAACCGACCTACAATATTAAATATTTCAACAAATGTGACTATGATATTAACATTACGCTAGTTTTATCCAGATCTTGTTGTATTGGATATGATGTCAACATTAAAATTGTGGTTTACATTTTCTAAGGTTAAATGTAATAAAGCCAATTACTCCACTTTACACTATAGTCATTTAATACATACAACAATTATTGAAAGCCAATTTTCAAAAAATAAAAGGATGATTGTATCTGATAACAAAAATCCTATTTCCATATTTAATTATTGATTCAATGAAGCAGATGGTTTGGAATTTTATCCATCTCTTTCAGACCATGATAACTTACCTTTTATAGCGGAAATGAATATTGGATGCCAAATGGTAGCTAATAAATAGAATGTGAGTTTATTAGAAAATGCAATTTCCCATCTATACATTTCATTACCATTGGAATCAAATGCTCTTACGATTGATGATATCTTTCAGCCGCTAGAACCCTAAATGTTTCCTTGTGAGGAAAAAATAATGAGCCCCAATTTTTATCATATATTTCCCTTTGAGTATGTGGTTCTAACATTTGATGACATGTCAAAGAAATTGAAAGAATCTTCTCATGGAGGGAATCCTCAGGATATCAATGATATATGGGTGCCACCAACCAAGGATATCCTTTCCTATGAGTAAACCCTAAATTTGGAGGGACATGAGCACTTAACTATATCCACTAGTGAAGGGAAAGAGAATGGGTTGGAATTGGTTCAACTGCATCAAGGGTCCATTTGGTTTGTGGAATTAAAAAATCAATATTTCTACAAACATTCATTTAGCCAAATCAAGGTTTTGTAAATCTTCATTCTAATTTTTGAGATTTTACTTGAATCATTTGTTTCACTCAGAAGATGCATGTGAAGACACATTTTTATGTGTAAGCTTGGAGTTGAAGGAAAATTTTAAAAAATAGTCCAATCTATTGTTTTTACACTCCTTAAAAAACATAACCAAGTTTTGATTTTCAATTCCTACTTGCTAGTAGAAAGTTGGAAAACTTGGTTTTGAGGTAAAAGTGGAAGTTTGTTATGCTAATTCGCTTTTTCCAATTTTGTAACAAAACCAAAAAATTTCAAATCTGAATTTTGAAAAAGCTAATTCCTGTCATCTTCCAGGAACCAAATGGACAATGTAAACCAATTCTTGTCATACTCAAGAACCACATAGAAAAGTGATAGGGGTGGGGAAATATGATGAATCTGCTAAACTAGTGACAAAATGTGAAAGTTTATCTTGTCAGATATAGAATGCAGAGCCTTGCCTATTATATCTCCATCATCATGTAGGAGAGATTCAAATTCCAGACTCTCAAGATGCCAACTAATTCAGCTAAGCCAATTTGAGCTTTTTCCTCTAATATTGATGTGCAGATTGACAAAAATGAGTTTTATGATCTTCTTGCTTACTCTAACAGAGCTCTTAGAAAGTACCCACTTTTCCAATTAGTTCCTCTAGAAACTTCTTCTACAATCTTCTTTGACTTTGCCTCAAAATTCTTTACCTTGAATTTTGGGACACTAGCTCATCATAGTTATCTTCTACATTCTTTACATAATTCAATAACAAAAATAGTTTGCTTAGATTCATCACATCTTGGATTTCACATTGTTTGTTGTCATTTGGCAACAATATATTATCATTCAACATTTATACTATTTTGTTACTCCACAAACACTAGTTCACTTGGAAAACAGTAAAGCTTATTGATGCTTGAAACCAAATAAAATTTACTTGGCATATACTAAGAATCACTCAGCTTGCACTATTTTTCATCTTTACATGACACCTTTTTTTTTTTTTTAGCTTCCACTCATTTTTTCTTAGCTTGCACAAACTATTTGGCAAGTCTTAGTAGACACTTTTCTTACTTGATCTTCTTTTAGTTGTAACTTGAGAAATCTTTCATTTTAGACTTTAAATAGATAAACAATTGAACTAGCCTATGTACCAATTAAGCTTTTAGATGCTTCAACCAACTTATGTCTAATCATTAAGTATCTCAGTCTTTATAGAAACTTATTAGTAACATAAAAATTGAATTCCACTATCCCAATAATAAAAAACTTAAAGAATGAAAAACATTAATAGTAAATCATCTCAAATAGTATTCACACAAGTAAGACACCAGGATTTAACATGGAAATCTAATTTGGGAAAAACTACTAGCACCATGTCACCAATTTTTTGCCTCTTTTGAAGTGAGCTCTATAAGGAACCAACACTATTAATGGTTACAATACAAACTGTTAGGTGTGATAAGTCTATTAAAGGATTCAATCACCTTGTTAGGAATGGTCTTCTTAGAGGACTTAAGAATATTCCATTTGAATGTCACCTTGATTAAAGGATTTACAAATGATTGCTAGGTTAACCTTGGTTAAAGGATTTTAAACTAATACAATGGTTAAAAAGTAATAGTAGGTTGACCTAAATCAATACAACTCACTTTGCAAATACAAATCAAAAATTTCATTTAACAATTGACTTATTAGCTAGAATTTATTGTCATCTTTGTCATTGGTTCACTCAAAAACCCTTCTAGCAATCACTCTTCACTTCAACTCTTCAATATTTAGCCTTTTTCTCAAATTCATCAATAAACATAATTAGCAACTACTCAAATCTTGTTATGGTCTTCTCAACCTCTATTAACATATATGGATTAGCCCTTATGCATCCTTAAATATATATCTTGATCTTTAATGTTTAAACACCAATGTTAATCCTAGGGATTGGTAAGAAATCCTAGAGCTTGATCTTAAGAACTAGCATGTGTATGAAATGAAACTAACCATGTATATTTATGTTTTACTCATGAGTTTTGCATACTTGAACTCATAGGACTAAATTACAAATTTAACTACACATGTTTTTCCATATTTAGATTGAATATGCATGAAAATGATATAAATCGATATGTTTATATAATATGTAAAATGATACTTGAAGAACTTGATCATGGTTAAAATATTAAAAAATTATCATCATGATTAAATGTTATTTAACTTAATAAAAGATTCTAGTCAAAATAACTTAAAACCTAGTTAACGTGTACTTAACCTAGTTGTCCAAACATAGAAAATTGAAAACCTAGAAAATCCTAAACTTAATTTAATTAAATCCTAGTTAATTAAACCTAGAAACTTAAGAAATATTTAACTAAAAACCTAGTTAACTCAAAATGTAATTAACCTAGTTGTGTAAATTACAACTCAAAACTAACCTAATCAAAATATACAACTTAAAATATAGAGTTGACTTAGTTTTATATTTAATTTTTTTTTAACTTATTTAAGTTTCATCTAATTTGAACCTATAAAACTTGAATTCTAGTTAACTTAGTTTTTCCAATCTAGTTCAAAACCTAGAACTAAGTTCCATTAACATAGTTTATTTTTCACATATTTGGAGAAAAAATAAGTTGTGTGTGTGTGTGTGTGTGTGTGTGTGTGTGTGTGTGTGTGTGGCGCAGACACACACACACGCGCGCCCGCATGCATGCACACACATTCACTTGAAGAATATCTAATTAAATAATTTAATGTTATATACATACTTTAAAATTTTTATTTTTTTAAAATTTACATTGTATGCATATGTGCAAATCATAATTGTACAAGTAGATCTACAAACTTTGAATGATATACTTTTACAAATATTATCTTATCTATATATTTGATCATGCATCATGCCATTCAGTACTAGGAAAGAACCTACATATTAAAGGAAGAGTAGTACTCAATGAGGGCGTGCTAGTGATAAGTTGGGTACAACATGTAGATCAATATCATCTTGTTAGGATAGAAAATAATTATGTTATGATATGATTGAAATGTTATCTTGTTCCATTGAGGTTCTTGATTCTACCATTCTTACTTCAACCACCCTGCCTAATAGAGAGAAGGTAACTAGGATCAAAGATGAAATGCTTTGAGAATGTGACTTCAACAACCCTCCCATGGCCTCAATTATCTGAAGTTTATATAATGCAAAGTGTATCATTAAGTAGGTTTTTTATTTAATCGTGTGCCTAACACTAAAGTTTGGAATCTTGACAATTTGGAAGCAATTTTTGTGGTTATGGGAATGTATAAAAATCACTTGTTGCTTGATTAGAATGCACCATACATTAATTTTTTTAGTGTGTAATCTTCCAGCTCAAGTCTCCTAACTTTTCACTTATCTCAATACATATTGGGCTTAAATTTTATTTTTTCTTCACTATGTAACTGGACTATGATTTGGACTTTTCTTAATGGTTCTTTCTCTAATGAGTTCTTCAACTAGTTTTATATTTCTATTTAATATAATAGTGGCTTGCCACTTTAGGTCTTTTGAATAATAATGTCCAACTAATGCTATATTAAAATTATGTCTTGAGGGGAGGTTCACACATGTAATTTGACTAATATCAAAAGAGTGTGTCTTAGGGGGATTTCCCTAGAGGCTATCACAATAAGAGGTTGACAGGATTTCTTAAGAGGAAGTCTAAAGAGGAGGTCTTAATGGAATGTCTTAAGGAGAGATCTTAAGAGGATATCATAAGAGGGCATTTTAAGGTTATTTCTCAAAGGGCTCTAGTAGGGATATATTTTAATCTAAATAATATCATAGAAGGATGTATTAAAGAGAGGTCTTAAAGGGGAGTCCTAAGAGGATGTCTTAAGTAGAGGTTTGAAGGGGAAGTGTTAAAGGGAGCTAATGTAAGTAAAAAAAAAATCTTAATATGATGTCAAGTAATTATTCTAGCTTTTATCTTCAAGAAAGCTAATGTAACTAATCTAACTAGAATAAGTAATCTAAATAATGTCTTAAGGGGAGATTTCAATTTTAAAGACGATGTCTTATGGAGACCCATTAGTTTCCTAGTGTGTTTGGAAGTTATGATGGTATAGCTATATATAAAAACCATTGAATCATCAAATAATACATAAAAACATACATCAAAGAAAACATGGCTATATATAAAAATCATTGAACCATAAAAGTATAAATAATCTACCGAGCATGCATAACAATATATAAAAGCATACATGTAATAGCATATCAATAAAACATATCTTCGATCCAATACATGAAATAAGAGTTCAAATGTAGAACTAAAATATTTGAAAGTATGAGAGTGATATGAACAAATCTAGATTAGAGTTCCTAAAATATATTGTGAGGATCCACTACATATTTATATCTCTAAAAGTTTTTCATGTTCTATAGTAGTGATTTTCCAATTTTGGTTTCCATGTCCTTTTTTTGGCATTGTCTAAAATTGTAACTTTGTCTCTATAACATGCTTACTCTAATGTAGAAAACTTTATCTACACTTGTAGTCAATAAATGGAAGACATTTTTTTTCCATTTGTTGATATGCTTTTCTATCACCACTTGCAATTACTTCTTGCAAATGGAATTTTTATTTTGTGCATCCTAGTGCATAATAGTATATGTTTTCTACATGATTAGGATTTGCAAGATTGAAAAAAGAAAAAAGAAAAAGTCTACATTCAAATTGAATAATGCATATAAGTGACATTAGTTTTCAATTATTATCACAAATAATATTGTTAAGTAAAACTAATTAAATTATCTAAGATCATTATCTTCTAAGATAAGATAAGGCTAGCAATGGAATAGGTTGTGTGACACCATTTAGAGGTATAAGGTAAGGCCTATGGTGAGATAGGCATTGGGCGACATCATCCAAGGGTACTAGGTAAGGCCTACAGTGGAGCAAATACCCGAGGGTACAACATACAAAGGCACTATCTTACAGATGATGATAAGAGAGAGATAATAATAATAAGGGGGAATTGTGAGGCCCATGATTGGTAACAAGGCATCCTATTATAGCTTCTGCTCCTATACTCTAGAAATGATGATTCAATATTATAATGAACTATACTTTTGATTGACAAGTCACTGTAAGATCAATTTTCTCTAAATAGAGACTATAAATATCTTGTGAGGGAAATGATATAAGGAAATCTTAAAAGGGAAAATTTATATATAAATGTATACTAATGAATTTTTGTGGTTGCAGGTTCACGACTGAGGAATTACATAACGTCTGTATTGTGTGTCTATATCATGTATGCTTTGTGTCCTCATCTATCTACAATGTGTATGCTATATGTTTTCATGCATTCATGTTTCTACTTTGTGTCTGTTTCATGTTTTCATTCATTATGGTGTATATCTCGTAAATCTTTTAGCCTTTTGTATGCAAGTATGTTTTGTATCTATGAGGAGCTTGTTTATGAATGATTTTGCTTGAGGACAAACGAATTCAAGAGCAAACGTCTATGATATCCACATTTTGACATGTATATAATTTAATAATAAATAAGTATTATACATAAAGTTTATAATATTAAAGCAATCGATAATGTATATAAAATATTATAGTTATACTAAGATGCAAATATAAATTTTTATATATCATATATATAATTAGATATTTAAATACCATTCTATAAATAATTAATATATACATATATATCAACTATTTTAAGTACTATAGTATATGACAATTATATCTTTGTTATATATTAAAATAGTATTGTTATAAACAATTAAAATGATTCATATAATTGATCAAATATATAATCATATATAATTAATATAATAATATATAATATAAGTTACTTATTAATATAATTAATATTAATGAAAGTACACGACTCTATGAAATACACACACACATATATATGTATGTATATAGAATATTAAACATTGAGAAGGATATCATATATAATATTATCAAACTTATATAAATAAAAAGGAAAATAAGTAAATGTTGTGAAATGAGACATCACAAGTTGGCACAAAACCATAATTTTTATCTTAGCTATATTAGTGGAGGTTTGTGGTGTACTATAGTCATCATTTGACATAAACTCCTATGCCGTCCTCATGGTACCGGTGGGCATGCCGCGCAAGCGCTACCGGTCACGTTAAAAAGTTTACCAGGTGCACTGCAGTTTATAGGGGGGTCGTGTTGCACCGATTCCTGCAGTCTAAAAAAAATAAATTAAATGAAAACTTTTACAACAATGAAAATTTACATGTGATATTTAGGTGAAAGGTGCATCACAACTCAAAATAAATTAAACATGAATTTGAACAATTTAAATTGTACCTTTCACTTCAAAAGATTAAAGTTTCTTTTGTTGAGTATGTCTCATATTTAAATCTCTTCTACGAAACTTGTCTTGAATCATCAATATTCACAATTTGCACTAGAAACATAGGAAAATCTCCACAATCTTCTCTTTTTTCATTAATACATTGTACTTTGAGCTCATTCAACATATAATATAGACTTCGCAAATTCTATGGTACAACTAGGGGTGATTAAAAATTCTTACTTGAATGCTTGAAATAGTTCACATATGTATGCATTTATGTATTAGATTTTATGTTCTTTAAAGAAGACATTAAAAGAAATATAGAATTTAAAAGGTTAAAATGTAATTAATTAAGTACAATGAATGAGGTTGATGGTATGCATCTCAATTAAACAATTTATAATGGTCTAAATTTATTGTGTATAAAATAAATAAAGAATGGAGTTACACATTTTTCATAGTAGACATTGGTGAATCAATACATTAAGCTCATAAACTATAACTATTTATAATATTGAAATTGAAAGTAATTTAATAGAAAATCTTTTATGCAATGAAAAATGGATTAATCTATTCAATTTAAATAAATAAAAATTATAGTTTTGAATTATGAACAGACCCTTTCCATTCCAATATTGATTCCAGCACATACCTGCTTGTCATCCATAATAATCCATAATAATATTAGCTTTATGTAACATTCCATATCATGATTCCATCGAAGAAATGTCATGTTTTGTTGCAATAACTTATTATCCATTATAGTTTAATTGAAATAGTTATAAATGTATAATTTTAACAATAACTCAAGTTAGCGTAAGATACACTCAGTTTATTCTAATGATAAAGAATTTGTCACTAAGTAGAATCTCATGAAGAACCTTTCCGTTCCCTTTTTCTCCTATGAAATCGAACATCGCCACAAGGAAAATATTAACGATAATTTATACATTTGTGTAATCCAAATTTCTAACTTAGTAATTGCCAACTTATCGTTATTTCCAAATTATCGTTATGTCCTCCAATTTAAATTATGTTCGATTTGTACGTTTCTGGTTGTCTTTTGTCTGATGACTACAATTCCATTAAGCCCAATTCGTACGTATCTCGTTATATTTGATGTGACTACGATATTAACATTACGCCGATTTTATCAAATCTTCTTGTATTTGATATGATGTCGACATTCCAGTTGTGGTTTGTATTTTTTAGGGTTATATTTGATCAAGCCAATTACCCCACTTTGTACAATACTCATTCAATTCATACCACGATTCTTGAAAGCCAATTTCCAGAAAATAAAAGGATGACTGTATCTGATAACGGAAATCCTATTTCCATATTTGATTATTCATTCAATGGAGCACCTGGTATGGAGGTTTACCCAAATCTTTCAGACCATGATAATTTACATTTTGGAGCGGAGATGAATATTGCATGACAAATGGTAGCTAATAAACAGAATGCGAGATTATTTGACAATGCAATTTCCCCTCCGTACATGTCATTACCATTGGAATCAGATGCTGTTACGATTGATGATATCTTTCAGCCGCCAGCACCCCAAATGTTTCCTTTCGAGGACAAAATAATGAGCCCTGATTTTTATCATATCTTTCCCTTCGAGGATGAGCTCATAACGTTTTATGACGCGTCAGAGCAATTGAAAGAATCCTCTCATGGAGGGAATCCTCAGGCTATCGATGATATATGCGTGCCGCCAACCAAGGATATCATGTCCGGTGAGCAAACCCTGAATTTGGAAGCAGCTGAGCGCTTAACTGTATGCGCTGATGAAGATAAAGAGAACGGGTTGGAATTGGTTCAACTTCTTCAAGAGTGTGGAAAGGTCATACGGGAGGGGAAAAATGACGAGGCTGCTGAACTAGTGACAAAATGCAAAAGTTTGTCTTGTCAGATAGGGAATGCCACACAGAGGCTCAGCTATTATATCTCCGGCGCCCTGCAGGAGAGAATCGAGCTCCAGACTCTCGGGATGCCAAATTATTCAGCTAAGCCAATTCGAGATTTTATCACCGATATTGACCTGGAGACTGACAAAAATGAGTTTTGTGATCTTCTTGCTTACTCTAACAAAGCTCTGCCCTATGTCAAAGTGATACAGTTCACGTCTGTGCAGGCAATCATAGACGTCGTAGGGAACGCCCAGAAGATTCTTGTTATTGATCTGGGCATGCGAACTGGGTCGCACTGAACCGTATTAATGGTGTACTTGGCACACAGATCCCTCTCCTCTTCTTTGCCTGCGCTTGAGCTTCTCAAGATTACAGCAGTTGGGATCCCCGGCAAGGAGCTCTGCAAAGGCGGAAAAAGACCACATGAGCTTGCTTCATCTTTGGCAATTCCATTGTCGTACAACAAGGTGGAGATTGCAGGCATAGAGGTCATTAAGGAAGGGTTTTTCACCGTTGAATCTGGCGAGGCGTTGGCAATTTATGCTCCATTTGTTCTGGGAAATCTGTTATACGATCCATTTCTCCTGGAAAATCTCTTAATTGTTTTAAAGAAACTTAGGCAAAGGATAACGGTGAATGTCGAAGTAGAAGCGCAGCATAATTCTTCCTCTTTTCTGAATAGATTCAGCAAGGTGTTTTCCTTTGGCGTGGCGTATTTTGATGTTTTGGATGTTACTTTTGCAGACAGAAATGATGTGAAGAGAGTGAAGCATGAAGAATTAATTGCTGGACGGCCGATGAGGAATATGATTGTGTATGAGGGGAAGGCGAGAACCTCTAGGCATGTCAAAACTGATGTGTGGAGGTCTTTGTTCGTACTAAAAGGGTTCCGGGAAATGAGCTTCGGCTTTCAAGCTACGTATCAGGCTACATTATTGTTAGAAGAATGCGCTTTCAAGGAATATTACAGTCTGGAGGCTAACGGACATGCCATAATTGTGAAGTGGAAAGGAACACCGCTATTTGGAGTATCGGCATGGAGTGGTGTCTAAACTCTTGTTCATGGCGATTGCTGAAACAAATATCTTCGTATTGTTAAAATATAATAGTAAATTGCACGGAGTTTGTCATCCCATTTGCATGAACAGTAGTGGAATAGGGTGACTGTTTCGGCTGTTTTAGTTTTCTTCACTCATTTTATGTACAGTCGATAATTTGTAAACACGTGAAGAAAAACAGCACAAGTTGTTATGGTTAAAATTTTCGTTTCTTCGAATCATGTTATTATTGATGCTGCATCAATTTAGTTCAGAATTATATTCAGTTTTAGAAAAGTAAAAGTGATAGGTAGAAATCATAATAATTTAAACGAAAATAGGTTTTAATCATATTACTAAGTAATAAATCTTAATAGAAGTATGGAAAACTATAATTTGAAATTACAAAGTTTATTAATTATTATTATAGTTTTAATGAAAGTGGCAAGGTATTTTAATATTTAATTAATATATTAGTAATTAGTTTGAAGGTTCATGGAAGAAAGAATTAGAAAAAAAACTTCAAATTATCTCAAGGTAAATGTTAATCAAAATTGGACTATATATGTGCTTGACACAAGCTATTACCAATCATAATATAAAGAGAGACATACAAATGCCTTTATAAAAGAGGCTACTTACAAATGTGACACAATTTACCAAACCATAAAGCACATGTTATTCCCATGTACAATTAAAAACAAATAATGATCATCATAATATATTATTTACAAGATAGTCTATATTTTCATATACATTGAACAACAAGACAACCATGTTGATAGAGCAAGAACAAAAATTGTATCAGAACTAGTAACAAAAAAGTCACCAAATTATAATCCAATACATAGATTTTTGTATTTTGGGTGAAAATAAAATATGTAATTTTAAGCTTAGTTTTTTTAAAATATTAATTTTCTTTGGAAGGACAATGCATTATTAAATTGAAAATGTTGGAATGTCTTAATGGGAAGAGTGCTTCTGGGAGGGGGGGTGGGGTGGTGAATCAGAAGTACTAGCCTTTTTAACTACTTTTAAACCGATAAAAACATATAACTAAAATTAACATGCAGGCATAAAAACATTAAACAATCATGAGAAACAAACATGCATCACCACATTAACAATTGAGATTTTGGTGACCTAGAAACCCTCCAAGAATAAGAAGGTAAAACTGGGGTGGGGATGATACCCACAAAATTACTGTAGCAATTGATTTCAACCAGTTTTGATGGTTTTCTCTGTTAAAGGCCTGCCCTATAAAAGGCTACAACAAACTATTAAATGTGACTCTATTAAAGGATTTCAACACCCTGTTAGGAGTGTGCCTTGTTAGAGGACTTAAGAACATTCAACTTAGAATGCCATCCTATTAAAGGATTTTCATAGAGCTGTTAAACCCACCTAACTCAATAGGATTTCTAAATTCCTAATACAATTGTGAGAGAGTATTAAGATAATACATTTGATCTAATGCACTCTCTAATGCTGATCTTAGGCTTTGGATCTACTCTTCTATAATTGATCTCTACTAGATCCGATCTATTGATTGTGTTCCTTATTTTGTTCTGATCAACTAGATGTGCAAATGCTCTCCTTTCCACTTAATCTTTGACACCAAATGTTCTGCAATGACCTTAATAACAAGCTCTGCTTTCCCTTCTTCTTTTCGCACTTCTCACTTCACTGTTCAATGGCATCAAGAATCCCTTATAAAGATTAGTGGTTCGTTATGCATCCTTGGATAAAATGTTCCTGCTCAAATCATAAAAAATTCATCCATTGGCTACATCCAATCTCCAATTTTCCGATTGGCTACATGAGGATTGCATAGGTGGTTGTGAGGATTTGATCTTATCCTTTTGTCCTATCATGAGTCATGCATAACCATTCCACATCATGGTTTTTATTGGCACAAACTCTTATGCTAATCCAGCATTGCTCAGCACATGAAGTAATATTGATGCTCGGCATCATCTATTTTGGATTGCTCAGCATCCACTATGTTTCTGCATTACTCAACTCCTGTAGAATTACTATGTCACTCAGCACCTATTAGTTTTCTTCATTGCTCGGTGCTTGTTGAATCCTGAGTTACTTGGCACATATTGGTCTCATCTGCTCGGCACCTACTGTGAGTTGCTCGGCACATACTATCTTCTAGTCTGCTTGGCACTATCTATAACTTGGCATGTGCAGTGAAAATGGTTAAGTGTGTTGACACTCAATTGTCAATCTTACTTATTTGATCAACAATCTCCCCCTTTGACATGAGTTTCAAAAACACTTAGTTGATCATTCATGATCCGACCATTATATGTACATTCTTTTCTTGCAATTTTTTCAAAAAAGATATTGTGAACAACAATATACCTTATGACTCCCCCTGAGTTGATTATCTCATGAATTCTGATGTCTTGTGCCATTGTGCCTGATGTACTTTATTCTTTGACCTGTTTCTAACCTGTTCTTGCCTTCTGATCCTATTATCTCCTTATTTTACTATAAGCATTTCTCCTCCTATAATATATCTGACCCTTTGTATATTATCTCCTACATTATCTCCTCCTTTGAATATTTTCTCCCCCTTTTTGACACTTATGTCAAAGGGTCCTAACTGTAATGCCATGCTTGGCCAAAAAATGTTTTATTTACCTCAAGGAGTATTTTGAGAGTTGCATTCTAGTTATTCAATACAATATCCAATGACTTGTGTTGGATTGCAAGCTCTGTTGCTAGATCAAAAAGTCCTTCATGTGTAGAAATATTTGGATCCTTCATCAGGACTTTTCTGCATACATTTTCTCCTTATGTAATATCTCCAAATGGGGAGTGATAGAGGCTTGTATTTGCATCAGCTTTTCTATAATAGTGGCCTCTTCTACTGATAATACAACTAATTCCTTTTGAGTGTGAAGCATTTGAGAAAAATGCTTTTCATTGTGTGTAGGATTTGAGGGTAGTTGCATCCTGGAGAGCTTTAGTTTGCTCTCAACGTTCAAATTTTTTGGATTTATTTCTTGTGTGAACTTGGAAAAATCACACAATCTTTACACTATCCAATTTCTTAGCTAGGTCAACCTATCCTAAAATTATGCTATTGGCTATCTTTTGGTTGACCTTGCCTACAAACTTCTTTTCTGACCATTCCATGAGTTTTACATTTGTATCATGGTCTTCATTATTCACTTGGTCAACTATATCAAATAGTTGCTCAAGGATTGACCTACTTGAATTTGGAGGTTGTAGGCTGAATGCATCCATGAATATATCTTTGATCTCATTCATTGTCTACTTGTATTTGTAGTCTTTCCTCAATGCCTCTTGCCTCCTTCTCTTATCTAATGCACTCTGTATTTCATTCATCTTTACTTCAATTAAAGTGCTTGAATCATAAAATGGTATTTTAATTTCTTCATCAAGCTCAGGAATACCATAATGAATGGTCCTGGCTACCCTAGTATAACTTGAGCTTGGTGTACTAACATGTAAGGTCATATTTTTAGTACTCGACTGCTGAATAGGTTCGGTAGGAGTTCCTTTATTTGGAAAGTCAACCAAAGTTTGTATTGTAGACTCCTCCTTATCCTGTGTTTCTTCCTTATCCTCTTCTTGTATCACTACGGCTGGGGTTGCACTTGCTATCTGTATTGTTATACTTGTATCTACCCCTGTTGTTGCACTCGGCTCCTAATGAGCTTGCATGGCTATTCTTGGTGGTGATGGATATAGTAGAAATGGAAGTCTAGTAATTTGAATGATCTAAGGTGGTTCTTGTGGTGACACCTTGGCTTCTTTGAGTTTATCTACTAACTTTTGGAGTTCATCTACACTAACCAATATGGGACTTGTACACAACTATGCTTGAAGACTTGTTTGGTCAAGGATCTTAGTGAGATCCTTTGCAGTTAGTGGATCAATGTTTTGACTTGAGGTGTCAACAACATCCTTAATCTTCATGATTTTTGTAGGTGTGATAGTAGAGTGAAGAGGACTAGGAGGTCAAAGTTATGTGTCTTGCACACTTTGTTGCTCATTAGTTTCTTTGCTTTCCTCCTCTTCAACCTTTTTCTCTACTTCTATCTTCTCTTCTTTCCTCTTTCTTCTCTCTTTTGGCTTAGTAGTGATTTATTCTTTGTATTCCTCTTCAAGGAAATCTTCAGTTTTCTTATACAAATTCTTCCATGATCTTGTGGTTTTATGTACAACTTCAATTTTATTTTAGAGAATGGAGAATGACCTATACTTAGGTGTAAACCTAGTGTAATGCCTTTTGACTGCTTTAGTTATCTCTTCCCTTGTCAAATTAGGCAATATGCTTGGTAGGGTTGATTCTCTCATCCCCTTCTCCATTTTCAAACAGAAATGCCATCTATCTTCTACAATATTAGACAATTCCTTTAGCAATTGTCCATCAAGTTCAAGAGGTGTATACTTGAACTATCCCATTAATGCATAGATTGATTCTTCTATTCTGTTTTGTTCCTCTTTGGTGAACTTATTGAAATCAATCTTTTTCATTTCACTTAAGTCTCCATTCCTAATCTTTTCACATAATATATCAACTATAGACTTAAGAGGATGACCTACCTTTTCAGATTGATCTTCCTCATCCATATCAGCTTGAGCCACATATCTTTTCCTTTTCCTTGGCTCTTCTTGTGCCTTCTTGACTATCTTCTTATTCTTTGTAGCTTCCTCTTTGGCTTTTTTTGTGGTGGGCCTTGTTGTAGCTCCGGTTGTTGGCTTCTTTGGTGTAGGCTGAGAAGTAGGAGGTGTTTTTGCCTTCCTTTTGATCACTTTTGTTTTGATTGGTGCTTCCTTGGCTCCTTCTTCCTCGGCACTCTCATCTTTGTCGTCACCTTGGCCTTGTGAAAATTCAAGTGGCCCTTGTTCTAGCTCATCTTCATCTTTCTCATCATTCCCTTCCTCTTCGTCATCACTAGTCTCCTATGCTTTTCCTACAACACTTGTTTCTTCAACACCAAATTTCTTCCTTATCTTTTTCACCAGCTTATCCTTCTTCTTCACTATTGTGGCAGTCTTGAGGTCTGTTACCACCCTTGGTTTGACAACATCATAGGTTCCAAATGCCTTTCCAGTTTTGTCCATTGCCTTTGTAAGTAGTGTTGTGATGGTTGCTAAAGCTTAGTCAACATCAAGCTCATATCCTAATGGTCTAAGCCATCTTACTCTTGGAAGGACTGCTTGGATATAAGTATAGTCAATATCAAAAAGAAAGCATATGTCATTTACATGCTTTTCTACCAATGAAACTGGTATCCTCATTCTTTTCTTCATTGCATTCTTGAAATCATCAATATAGATAGACATTTGATCATCAAAGCTATCTCCCATTTGTGCACTGAAATCATTTATTTGATCAACAATTGTTTTGTTTCGACTCCAATTGACTTTTCCAAATGAAGGGAATTCCTTCATCACATAGAAGAATAAACAAACTAGTACTAACCCAAATTTACATTGTGCTCCCTTGAACTTTCTTATAGCTCCAAGATTTTCAATAATCTGTTGTAACATGAGCTCTACAAGGTCATATGTGTGATCCTTCTTCATCAGTTTGTATGCAACATCAACGGCTATACAAGACACGCTATTCAATCTACTAGACTAACAAAATTTGTGTGATATGATCCTCACAACAAAATCTAATAGGGGGTCTTTTACTATCTCAATTGTCATTCCCCTATTATTCCATTTTGCACCTGTGTTCTTCTCTATTGTTTCCTTATTTTCACTTCTCAGAGTCTTCGGCCGATCTAGGGTTGGAAAACTTGTGACCCTATGAACCATTTCTGGGTAATTTTAACTAGTCCTTGCTCTAACCAGAATGATCCATCATGAATTCTTCTAAGTATTATGGGCATCCACTCAGTTTTGAATATGATTGGAAAAACTAGGGCTTTGGTTAAACCCTACTTTTCTATGATTGAAAACTCATCCTTCAATATACCGTTGTCATAGAGTTTGTCAAAGGCATTAAAGATTTCCATGTCTCATATGGCTCCAATCTTGTAGTTATAACACTTTTGCACATCCTGAACCATAACAACTTTTTTAGGGATGGCGGACAGGGCACACCAACATGATCATTTTTACGTGCAACTTCTAGGATTGGCTTGAATTCGAGTTGCTTAACCTCATTGCTGACAAGTTGAATTTCATGGCTCTCTTTCCTTTGCGTCAATTTTGAACTAGATGCCATTTTTAATTGAACTAGGGTTTTACAATTTAAAATAAATTTCTCAAATTGTACAACTCGGCACCTAAAGGAAAATACCTAGTTAAATGCTTAGATCGCTTGCTTGGATCATTGGGGTAGATGCTAAATCACTACAAATCACTGGTTGAATGCTTGAAAATTGCTTAGTTGTACTCCTTGTAATCACTCTTCATTTGAATGGCTTAAAATGAATTGATTTTTTCCTTTAAGCAACTTAAAAACCTTGGATTTAATGCATTTTGTACCTTCACTAGTCAGTTGGCTTCAAAAGGTTTTCAACTCGACATCCACTCAGTAGCTATTCTTCACTCGACATCTACTAACTTTGTCAATAACTCAGCAACCACTGCAGTTTTACTCGGCTTCCACTAAACTTCTTAACTCGACATCCAAAGTAGTTTCACTCAGCAACCAAAGAGAGCTTGGCATCATCATTCAAGTTTTGTCTTAGCATCTTATCTCATGCAAATTTGTACTTTGTAGTGCTTCATCATGGTTTAGGGCTGATGTATGATACTTCCTTATATATATTAGACCCATAGGCTCATCTTGTGATTAGTTGGATGAGATATGATCACTTGACCTCTTGGGTGAAGTGACCACTCCATTGGATGTACTTGATCCATCCTTTTTCTGCCATGTCTTCTTTACGTCTACTCTGATGTGTGCCTCCTCAACTTTTTCTATGCCCTTATTTACTCCAGTCCTAGATGCTTTGGCCTTTGTTGGACAATTCTTGCTGACATTTCTAGTTTTCAAGCAACTGAAGCAAGTAGTTTGGTTCAACCATCTTTTATAGTTCTCCTTGAAATGTGTTCGTATGCAGTTCTAGGGTATATGTCCATACTCTTGACAATAGTGACAGCATTGCCTTGTATTCTAGTCCCAATTGTAATGATGTATATAGTTGTCCCTTCTTACATGTTGATTTGGTGTCCACATAGGCTTTGATCTACATTCAAAGGCTCTATGTCCATACTTCTTGCAATTGTGGTAGTGTCCATCAAATTGTTGTGTCCTTGTGACTTTAGACCTACAGTCTTGTGTCATATGTTCTTGCATGTTACACTTGTGATAGTAACCCTTGCTTTTGGGTGTGTTTGGCTGATTGATCCTTCTACTCTTGCAAACATTAGTAGTATGCCCCTTATTATTATAGTAATTACAGGTGGGTTTAGAATCCTTACCTTTGTCACTTCTTTATTTAGCACTCTTTGATGATTCCCCAACTTCAGTGCTGATGTACCCAAGTCCTGATGTATTATTGGCTGTTCTTTGGGATTTTAGCAACTATTCGAAGTACTTGATGGCTTCACTTGACTTTTTGAGATTCTCAGCTATTTCTTTTTCTCTCTTTAATTCATTCTGCATCTTCAAAGTAGAGATCTCAATATCTTTCATATTGAATTCATGATGAAGGTTCATCAGTTGGGCAAGTGTATCCATCTACATGTTTGAGATCCTTGTTAATTCGGTACATTTTTCTTCAAGTCTGTTTGCAAGATTTCTTTTGTCATCTTCCGTCATGACTCTATCCTCAATTTCTCTTTTCTTTTGCTTAGTGATTTCACATAGCATCATGGCCTGTGATTCATGCTCTATCTTAAGAGTTCTTATCTCTTATGCTTGAACTCTATTTTTCTTCATCAGTTCTTCTATTGCTATTGTTGCATCAAGTTCTCCTTGTAGTGAATATCATTTTCGGCTATAGCTATTTCCTTCCTTCTTTTTAAAGATTTTCTTAATTCCTCTCTAGCTTCCTCTACCTTGTGTAGAGTGAGATGCACATCTATCACCTGGTTCTCAATGATCTTCCCAAGCTTGAAGACTTCCATCTTCAGATCTTTTCCCCCAAGCTGTTAGGCTTCTTCTTGAGAGAACTTGTCTCTGATACCAATTGTTGGAATTTCTTAATGGGAAGAGTGCTTCTGAGAGGGGGTGGGGGTGAATCAAAAGTACTAGCCTTTTTAACAACTTTTAAACACATAATAACACATAACTAAAATTAACATGCATGCATAAAAACATTAAACAATATGAGAAAAAAACATGCATCACCACATTAACACTTGAAATTTTGGTGACCTAGAAACCCTCCAAGAATAAGAAGGTAAAACTAGGGTGGGGATGATACCCACAAAATTACTGTAGCAATTGATTTCAACCAATTCTGATGGTTTGCTCTGTTAAAGGTTACAACACACTATTAAATGTGACACTGTTAAAGGATTTCAACACCCTATTAGGAGTGTTCCTTGTTAGAGGACTTAAGAACATTCACTGTAGAATGCCACCTTGTTAAAGGATTTACATAGAGCTATTAGACCCACCTAACTCAATAGGATTTCCAAATTCCTAATACAATTGTGAGAGAGTATTAAGATAATACACTTGATCTAATGCACTCTCTAATGCAGATCTCAGGCTCTTGATCTGCTCTTCTATAACTAATCTCTACTAGATCTAATATGTTGATTGTGTTCCTTGTTCTATTCTGATCAACTACATGTGTAAATGCTATCCTTTCCACTTAATCTTTGACACCAAATGTTTTGCAATGACCTTAATAATAGGCTTTACTTTTCCTTCTTTTCGCACTTCTCACTTCACTATTCAATGGCATCAAGACTCCCTTATAAAGATTAGTGGTTCGTTATGCATCCTTGGATAAAAAATTTCCACTCAAATCCTAAAAATTCACCCATTGGCTGCATGCAATCTCCAATTTTCTGTTTGGCTGCATGAGGGTTGCATAGGTGGTTGTGAGGATTTGATCTTATCCTTTTGTCCTGTCATGAGTCATGCATAAGCATTTCACATCATGGTTTGTATTGGCACAAACTCTTATGATAATCTGGCATTGCTTGGCACATGAAGTAATACTTATGTTGGGCATCATCTATTCTAGATTGCTCAACATCCACTGTGTTTCTACATTACTCGGCTCCTATAGAATTACTGTGTCACTCGGCACTTGTTAGTTTTCTTCATTGTTCAGTGCCTATTGGATCCTGATTTACTCAACACATATTGGTCTCATCTACTCGGCAACTACTATGACTTGCTTGACACATACTATCTTCTAGTGTGCTAGGCACTATCTGTAAGTTGGCATGTGTAGTGAAAATGGTTAAGTGTGTTGACACTCAATTGTCAATCTTACTTATTTGATGGACATAAAATTCATTATTATTTATGATACAACTTTTAAATGAATTTTCTTTTATTTATTGGAGGAAAAAATTAATAAAAGGATTTGTAACTTAATTTCTTTTAAAAAAAATTAAGTTAAATATATTTATAATAATATTTTTAATATAATGAATTTGAAGTGTTTAATTATTCATTATATATATATATATATATATATATATATATATATATATATATATATATATATATATATATATATATATATATATATATATATATATATATATATATATATATATATATATATATATATATATATAACTTTTAAAATTTGAAATTCAATGAGTATAATTAATATGTAATATAATTAAAGTGATTAAAGGTATATGTTCTTATTTAAATTTGTTTGAAAGTTAAGATTGAAATTTGGCTTAGTCGATTTTAGTTTTTGATAAGTAGTTATCAAGTATTTCGACGATAAAAAGTATTTATGAATGGATACACATTAGGTACATTTTTTAGATGTGTATTGATAAAATTTAAAATTATTTTCTAAAAGCATATGCAACTAACATTGTGCTTTGATCTAATAGTTTGAACCTACTTTATTCAATGATTGATATTTTGTATTGTTTTTATTTGATCTTGAGTATTGTAACCAAAGATTAATTGGATTTTTATTGCATGCAAAAATTAGGTCAATATGCATGCCGTTAATAATATTATGAGAAACTAAAATATATAACTATACAATTACAATTGAATTATCTAATAAATAGAGCTCTTAGGATTAGAAATTTTGTAAATTCAATCTACTTCAAGAGGTTACTAAAGGATCTTAATAAAATACTACTAATGAAGGTAGAGAAACAAATGATGGCCGAGATGAGATCTTGGTGCATATCATTTATTAATATTTTTCATCTTGAGATTATGTTAAACATCTTTTTCCTTTTCAATAGATCTTGCACCAGTAACTTAATCTCAACCCTCACATTAACAATTAATCATTAGTATTATATATATATATATATATATATATATATATATAGAGAGAGAGAGAGAGAGAGAGAGAGAGAGAGAGAGAGAGAGAGAGAGAGTTACACTTAAAAAACATGACCATAATACCCTTCTAATTTTTTTCTAAGACTTCACTCACATACTTGGTTCAATCAATCTTCTCCTAAATAAAACAATTAACAACTCTAAGAAATAAAGTTGGTATAGAATAAGTATTGTCTTAACTCATATTACTTTTTCCTATAGTTAAAGGCAAACTAAAACCACTAGGTTGTCAACATTTAGGGTTTGTTTGGCCATGAGAATAGGAATTAGGTATTGGAATTCATTATTCTTTATTTGTTAATCAAGAATTTTTAATTCCTAATTTATTATGCCATGCCCTATTTGGTTCTACAAAACTAAAACTAGAGTTTGTTGAAATTAAAACATGAGTTTAAATTGAAATTGAGCCTATTAAAGGATAGTATGAAGGTGTGGGTTTCTCACACTCAAAACTTTACAAACTCTAAAAATCCTAGTTTCTATAGAGAGGTTGTTGTATGTGCTTTAATAATAGATCTCTTTGTGTGTGAGGTTATCTAATGGAACTATGGTGATGTCATAGTCTTGTGATCGCCTATAAACAATGTATTGGTAGAAATGTCGCATGCTAGATCGAATCCTTGGACTTCAAAAATAACCAAGTTTGTGTCATTGTTCAAAACAAACTGGTTGAATTAGATCAAACTTTTGTGTTCTTCATGCTAAATGCCTACTTTCTCTATGTGATCTAATGTTCAAATCATGCGTAGATGTGGCATCTTGTCACTATGAGACTAGAGCCTTTGATGAGTTTAATGTTAGAAGATTGCAAGGATCAATTTGGATGTTTCTATTTTGTTTAGTTCAATAGTGACTAGCGAGATCAACAAGTCAATTAGAGGCAATTAATATCATGTGGATGGTGGTCATGTTAAACAACAATGCCTAAAATGCTATACTACTCCAAATTCAACTAACCTGACTCTTCTTCATGGGCTCTAGCTCATTGTGCTAATGCGCATGAGTTATAGTCAACATGAAGTTTTTGTCTAATATGAAAAAGTCAAAATAGGAATAAGAATTGCAATTTCAAAAACACCTATTTAGGTGGAATAGAAGATGCTCATTTTGGGGCCAAAATGGAAATACAAATTCCTATTCCCAATTCTAATTTGGTGTAGCCAAATTCAGGATTTGAAATTTGGAGAATATTCTTGTTTGATTCTAACCAAATGATTCTCTTGTTCAATCAGTGTATTTTAACCATAGAACAAATTCATGTTGCACTTTTCACAAGGTATAGACTCTTAGGGCCTATCTGGCTATAGGAATAGGAATAGGGGAATAGGAATAGCTTTTCAAGAATAGAAAATGGGGGTAGGTATTCCTATTCTTTGTTTGGTTCAGCTAGAATTTGATGGGGAATTCACAGACACAAAGATTTATGTTTTCTAAAATAAATAAAATTAGAAAACGAATATGTATTCCAATTTCAATTCCATCTATTTAGGTGGAATTGCAAAACCTCATTTTTGGGCCAAAATTGGAATATGTATTCCATTTTATTTTGTATTCCAATTCCAATTTGGTGCATCCAAATGAAGAATTCAAAATTTTAAAAATATACATATGCCTATTCTACTTGTATTCCCGTTGCCAAACAGATCCTTAGATCCAAGAGAGCTTATTCTTTGATATACTTATTGTTAATTTATAATTTCACAACCATTTTTAAATTATATTTTCAATTTCTAACCTATTATTATATTTTATTTTTATAACGCTAATCAAAAAATCCAAATCATATTTTAAACTCTATTTAAAGATAGAAAAACCTATGTACAAGTAAAATTTAACAACTCGGAATTGACGGACAGAATAACCTGTGTACAACTATAATATAAAAGCTTAGAGATAAAACATGTGGCATATTTGATGTTAATGTAAATTAATTTAATCCCTCTAGTTTGGTCGGCACAGACCAAAGAACTGTCCTGTAACAGACTCTAAACATGGGCGGTCGCTCACTGCCGCCTACAGCCGACTACCTCAACAACTTTCATTAATATTGTAACTATTAACTCCACTACAACAGCATGTGCATTAAATGCAATTTTGGCTATAAATAGAAGGTCTGGGCTATGCATAGCAGCGCTCATTTCCAGATTATTGTGCCGTGTTATTTGTTGTGCTATGTGTTTTAATATATTTTCCTGGTATCATAGCCTTTGGTAAAGAAGGGTGAGTTTTAATTTGAAGATTGAAGCTGAGGAAAGCTTGCTGTGATAACGTTGTTGGCCCCATTACACTAATATAGAGAAGCTGCTGAACATATTATCATCTGTTGATTCAGAATGTGGAAGGATGGTAAAAGACTGAAGGTACGTTTGACTGTCAGTTAATATATGATAAATTTAGAGTACAGTAAAATAAGTTTTGTTTTTTTGTTGAAAGGCTCTTAATTGGAAGATTGTCTATTGGTGAAAGAAATCTTTGAGATGTTACATATTGGATAACTAAGTTGATTTGTGGAGCAATTTATTGAAGATTTTGATATTTTAAGTGTTAAGAGATTTATGTGTAATTGAGAAGTGCAAATTTCTCTTGGCAGATAAAATTGTTGTGTGCTTTAATCTTGCCAATCTGCTCTTTGATCATGAGTGTTTGTCAAATAATCATTTGAAAAGTAGAAAGTGGTGATTTATTTGAAGTGAGAAGTTTGATAAAGTTTTTAATCTTTTTAAGTTGTAAGCTTGTTTTTGAAGTCCTTGTTTGATTGGTTCATAAGAAGGCCAAAATCAAGGCATGGTATTTGCAAGAGGCTCGATATTTATCTGATTGTGAGCATGTGTGTTGGCTCATGATTGGAATTTAATTATGCCTAGGAGTGAGATGTCTAGCCTTGTGGTTAGTAAAAAATTTGATGTTTCAAATTATGCTAATTGGAAATGTGAAATGGAGTTAATTTTAGAAATGAAAGACTTGTGGAAAGTACTCACAGATGAAGACGCTACAGATCCAAGTGAACATGATAAATGGAATAGAAAGGATATATATATTACAAGGTAACTTTATATTTAATTAATTTAATAAAGTGATATATTTTATAAAGTCATTTAATAAAAAAATGTTCTAGAGGTTGCTGGAAGAAGAGGAGAAAAAAATTAAAAAGGAGGCTGACCTATCAAGGGAAAAGGATAAATAGGCATTGAGGGCTCATTGTCTATCATTCAAAATTTATTGTTGATATTTTTTTGATGTGCATTGTGGAGCCTAGGGTTTCTGCAAGTAGTCACCATTGGCCATTTAGAATGAAAACTCTCAATTGGTATGCAATTTTGAGGGTGTGAAAGATCACTTGAATTATTGCAAAGTTGAGGAAGTTGCTTCATACTTTCTATTTGTACTATAAAGAAAAACATTGTGGTGGTATCAATTGGATGGATTGTTGGGGATATTTGTGTGATCAAAGTTTTCATCTACTGCAATATTAGGGTTTGATTTGTAGCATTCTTCATTTCTAGGTTTACTCTAGACATTTGCATCTCGGTATAGTAATCTTTAATCTAACTATTTTGCATTGTTAAAAAAAAGAAGATAAAGTTAGTGAGGCAGTGAAATTTCAGTCATTAGTGTTACATAAGAGTGCATTAGGAGATCATGGTCATTGCATAGTTTTTTTTCTTAAAATTTGCAACTGTAGGCTTGCATTTTTATTTCAGCAAAACACCCTAATTGTATGTCATTGTAATTTTGCCAAAGACTCTTGGCTATTTGAAATCAACATTTTGAAGTCAGATTTGACTAGGTTCATTACAGTGCTATCAGAGCTATTTCCTACTAGCCTGACAGGGTTACCCAGCCACCATTTAATTTAGTTTACAAAAGAAAAAAACCAAAAGGGCTCTATTCACACAGGGAACCAACATAACTGAGAACATCGCTGAAAGACTTTCTCAAAGCCCACCTAGAATTATGCAAGATGATGAGACTTTACATCATCAGAAGAGGCTTCTACAGTCAATAGAGGCAAGTACATAGACAATGATGGTTATGATGCAACATTTGATTGGGGAAAATAGGAAAAACAATCATAATAATGACTGGGATGATAGGACCATAGCAAGATCACAACATAGGACATGGTCTAGAATAGCTGACAAACCCACACATCCTACATTTAGGGAAGAAACTCTAGCATGCACATCTAATGCTATGCTAACAGATATTCTAGATGAACTCTGACAAGTGAGGAATGAGTGGGGTTCATTACCAGCATATGTACAAGATGGATGGAAATTTGATAGGTACCTGAACTACAGAGCTACTAGGTAGAAGTAGGCAAACAAACATAGTGAGTTACAACAGGTCACCAACAAGTTGGTCTTACCCACATTTGATGGTAGTGGAAAATGACTGTTCGTGCTTGGATTCATAAGGTGGATACTTTCCTATCTCTGAAGACTATGACAAAATTGGAAGCACTCAAGTATGCCACTTTACACTTAGATGGCGCAACACATGATTGGTGGACACATGACATGATCACATTGCAACACAATCAGGTAACCACTTATTAGGAATTTGAGCATAGATTGATAGAAAGGTTTGATAAAAAAAATCCTGAAGTTTATTTTCGGAAGTTAGCCCAGTTGAGACAGTCAAGAGGCTTAGGAAAATTTATCAATGACTTCTAGAAGGTTGTAGTGATGGTACTTGACATTTCAGATTGGAGGCTAGTCATTTTATTCACAGAGGGATTAACTAAACCACTCAAGGGGTGGGTAAAGGCCTTTGATCCTCCTACATTATAGGAAGCCATGAAGAAAGCCTGTAGTATGGAACTTGCAGCTCTGATAAACCAGTTTAGTTCAAATGGTTCTTCATCATTTAGAGATAAAAAAGGGGAATTTAGCAAGGGTAAAGAGAAGGTTAGTGGCTCAAAAGGCAAGTCAACTACACCTTGGGATAAGGAAACACCTAATGACCCACGTAGGAAGAAGCTATGCTTCTTTTGCAAAGGTCTCTATGAGTTTGGTCATGATTGTCCTATGAGGCATAAGGGGAAGGCTAACTAGGTGATGTGGGCTTATTACGAGGGTTTAATTTAAGATAGTACAAAGCACCATGATGAGGATCCTGATGAGGTAGATGGTGAACAAGAAGTAGATAGTGTTGAAAAAAAAGAGGTTCTAGAGCTACATTTACTGGAGGCACATCCATCTAGTATTCAAAGAGAGGGATCTTTCAAACTTTAGGGAGTCTTGGCAGGACAAAAGGTTATTACTCTATTGGATATAGGTACCACACATAATTTCATTGATGCATGGTTTGTGGAGAGGTGTGGACTCATTACTGAGGAGTTCAAGGGACTGAGAGTCAAGGTAGCTGATGGATATACTCTTCATTGTGATAGGATGGTGCGATATCTGCCTTTGTGCCTGACCAACTATGAGTTTAAGGAAAACTTTAATGTGGTAAACATGGGTGACATGGACATAGTACTTGGGATGTAGTGGCTACATTCTTTGAAGGAGGTTACCTTGAGACTAGAGCATATAGACATACAATTCAAGGTGGATGGTAGGACTCATGTTTTGAAGGCTATTCGTAATGGTGATGTCAGGACTATCTCATTTAGGTGGTTGGAGAGATTAGCCAGGAATAATAATATAGAGTGGGTAGCAATATGTGCCTTGATGCCTACCTAGGAGGAACAACATAAGACTGAATATCATCTAGATATTTAGAAATTGATAATCAAGTATGAGAAGGTATTTGATGAGATTCCACCAGGCATGCCACCAAACAGAGCCATTCAGCACATTATTGAGCTAGAGGAAGGTGCTAAGCCTATCATGATCACACCATACCAGAACCCAAAACAACTCAAGGATGAGATTAAGAGGACCATAAAGGAGTTGCTAGAAATGTGACACATCCAACCAAATAAGTCAACTTTTCCATCTTCTGTTGTTTTGATAAAAAAAAAAAGGATGGTACTCTACGGATGTGTATTGATTACAGGGTGTTGAATAAGAGAACTATAAAGAACAAGTATCCCATCCCATGCATCGATGAGGTGATAGATGAATTACATGGGGCTTGTTATTTCACAAAAAATGATTTGAGATTGGGCTATCGCCAAATCAGAGTTCGAGAGTAGGATATTGAAAAGAATGCTTTCAGATGTCATTGTGGGCATTTCGAGTTTGTAGTTATGCCTTTTGGTTTGACTAATGCACCTATCACATTTTAGTCCACTATGAACAACGTCTTCTACCATCAGTTGAGGAAATTTGTGCTGGTGATCTTTGATGATATTTTGATCTATAGTAGGACATGGCAAGAACATTTAGAGCACTTGGAGATAGTATTGAACATTTTATAAAGGGAATCCTTGTATGGCAAGGAGTTCAAATGTGATTTGGGGATGATAGAACTATTATATCTTGGACACATCATTGGTGTAGGAGTATGAATAGATCCTAAAAAGATCCGTGCTATTGATGATTGGCCACCACCAAAGAACCTTACATAGTTAAGGAGGTTCCTTGGTCTATGTGGATTCTATCACAGGTTTTTTAGTGACTGCTCATGACATGCAACACCCATGATAGATTTGCTAAAAAAAGGGGGATTTGTGTGGACTTGAGAGGCACAAGACTATTTTATGTGGTTCAAGGAAATAATGACTACATGCCCAGTATTAGCATTGCCTAATTTCATGAAGCCATTTAAGCTTTAATGTGATGCTTCTGGAGAGGAAGTTGGTGTTGTACTCATGTAGGACAAGCATCCTATAGCTTATGATAGAAGCAAATTTAGAGGGCTTGAGAGATCATTCAGCATATATGATAAGGAGATGTTGGGCATCATGCATGCCTTGGCCAAATTCAGACAGTATCTTGTGGGCAGAAAATTTTGTATTAAAACTAAGAATAATAGTTTGTGGCACTTTTTGGGACAATCGGACCTGAATGATCATCAGTAGAAGTGGGTGAGTAAGTTACATGCATATGATTTTGATATCACCTATCTTAAGGGGACACAATTTTTTTTTGTAGATGCTTTATCCCATAGGCCACACCTCACTTCTATGATTTAGATATCAGAGGATTCGTGACACTTCATTGTAGCAAAATGTGCTAGAGACACATGGGTCTCTGATATAGTGGAGGGAAAATTGATCGACACCAGGTACACTTTTGTAGATGATTTGATCATTTACAAGAATAAGATTTACTTAGTCCCACGATAAAAAATGATACAGTTGATTTTGAGAGCACTCCATAATTCACTTATAGTAGGCTATATTGGGTATTTCAAGACTTATAGCTTAATATGAGAGCAATTCACTTGGAAGGGGCTTAAGGCTGATGTTTTGCAGTATGTGCATGAGTGCCTTATTTGCCAGCAAAATAAACAAGAGCACACTTATCTAGCAAGGCTCCTACAACCACTTCCTATTCCTGATAGGAAGTGGGAGTAAATCTCTATGGATTTTATCATGGGCTTGTCCAGGGCCCAGGGGCGTGATTGTATCTATGTGGTAGTGAATAGGTGGACAAAATATGCTCACTTCTTCCCTATTGCTACTACATACTCAAAAAATTAGGTGGCAGAGGTCTTCTTTAAGGAGGTTTTTAGATTACATGGTTTTCCTTGGAGCATTGTGAGTGATAGGGACAATCGCTTCATGAGTCACTTTTGGCAAGAGGTATTTTGGTTGTGTGGCACTGAGCTTACACCTAGCACCAGTTATCACCCATAGACCGATGGTTAAATAGAGATTGTAAACAAATGGGTGGAAGGGTATTTGAGAAATTATGTAGTAGATCAATAGTAAGCTTGGGTCAGATGGATATATCTCTATGAGTATTTTTACAATACTACATAACAAATGACTATAAAAATGGCACCCTTCATGGCACTTTATGGCTATGAGGCACCTAGTTTCTTAGATTTGTTGTTGGGAGACAATCGGGCACCCTATGTAGGTAAACTATTACATTAGAGTAAAGATATAGTTGCTACTCTCAGGTATGACATTACTAGAGCTCAAAACCAAAAAAAGCAGTAGGTAGACAAGAAGAGGATTAAGCGTAGTTTTGAGGTAAATGATATTGTTTACCTCATGTTGCAGCCATATAGGCAGACCGCTCTCAAGAAGAGTGGTGTAGAGAAACTCAAGCCACAATATTATGGACCATTCAAGATCATCAAGCAAGTTGGTGATGTGGCTTATGAGTTGGAGCTTCCCACAGATAGTGGAGCGAATAATGTGTTTCATGTATCATTCCTCAAAAAGGTGTTGGGTTAGACTGTGATGTCTTCTACAGTATTACCTCCCTTGAATGATGAGGGGAAATTGATCTTAGTGCCAAAATCCATTCTGGATAGTAGAGAGAAGCAACTTCGCAAGAGAGTAATCAGAGAGTATCTAGTGAAGTGGAAAGATTTACCTGTTGAAGATGCTACTTGGGAGGGAGAAGTGATTTTATAGCATCCAACATTAAGATTGCTTGAGGCCAAGCAATTTTAGGAGGGACAAATCTGTAATGTTCCCATTTTGGATGAGTTAATTATTTCTAAAGTTATCAAATTAAAAATATACATTAAAAGGTAACTTTATATTTAATTAATTTAATAAAGTGATATATTTTATAAAGTCATTTAATAAAATAATGTTATAGAGGCTGTTGGAAGAAGTAGAGAAAAAAAATTAAAAAGGAGGCCGACCTATCGAGGGAAAAGGATAAATAGGCATTCAAGGCTGATTCTCTATCATTCAAAATTTATTATGGATATTTGTTGATGTGCATTGTGGAGCCTAGGGTTTCTGCAAGTAGTCACCATTTGCCATTAAGAACAAAAAATCTTAATTGGTATGCAATTTTGAGGGTGTGAAAGATCACTTGAATTATTGCAAAGTTGAGGAAGTTGCTTCAGACTTTCTACTTGTATTGTAAATAAAAACATTGTGGTGGTATCAATTGGATGGATTATTGGGGATATTTGTGTGATCAAAGTTTTTATCTACTGGCAATATTAGGGTTTGATTTGTAGCATTCTTCACTTTTAGGTTTATTCTAGACATTTGCATCTCAGTATAGTAATCTTTAATCTGACTATTTTGCATTGTTAAAAAAACAAAAAAAAAGTTAGTGAGACAGTGAAATTTCAGTCATTAGTGTTACATAAGAGTGCATTAGGAGATCATGGTCATTGCATAGTTTTTTAAAAAAAAATTGCAACTGTAGGTTTCCATTTTTATTTCAAAGAAACACCATAATTGTATGTCATTATAATTTTTCCAAGAGTCTTGGCTATTTGAAATCAGCATTTTGAGGTCAGATTTGAGCAGGTTCATTATAGTGGTATTAGAGTTGTTTCCTACCAGCCTGACAGGTTTACCCAGCCACCATTTAATTTAGTTTACAAAAGAAAAAAATTAAAAGGGCTCTATTTACATAGGGAACCAACATAAATAAGAACATGGCTGAAATAAATTCTCAAAGCCCACATAGAATTATGCAAGATGATGAGACTTTCCAGCATCAGGAGAGGCTTCTACAGTCAATAGAGGAAAATACACAGGCAATGGTGGTTATGATGGAACATTTGATTGGAGAAAATAGGAGAAAAAATCATATTAATGACTAGGATGATAGGAGCATAGTAGGATCACAACATAGGACACAGTCTAGAATAGCTGACAGACGCACAAGTCCTACATTTAGGGAAGAAACTCTAACATGCACACCTGATGCTATGGTAATAGATATTGTAGATGAAATCCAAAAAGCGAGGAATGAGTGGGATACATTACCAATATATGTACTGGATGTACATTTGACAGGTACATGACCTATAGAGTTGCCTGGTAGAAGTAGGAAAATAAACACAGTGAGTTGGAATAGGTGACCAACAAGTTGGTCTTACCCACATTTGATGACACTAGAAAAATGACTACTCTTACTTGGATTCATAAGGTGAATACTTTCCTATCTCTGAAGACTATGACAAAATTTGAAGCACTCAAGTATGCCAGTTTACACTTAGATGGGGTAGCACATGATTGGTGGACACATGGCATGATCACATTGTAACACAATCAAGTAAACACTTATTAGGAGTTTCAGGATAGATTGATAGAAAGGTTTGATAAAAAAAAATCCTAAATTTTATTTCTGAGAGTTAGCCTAGTTGAGATAGTCAAGAGGCTTAGAACAATTTCTCAATGACTTCTAGAAGCTTGCAATGATGGTACCTGACATTTCAGATCAGAGGCTAGTCATTATATTCACAAAGGGATTAACTTAACCATTCAAGGGGAGGGTAAAGGCTTTTGATGCTCCTACATTACAGGAAGCCATGAAGAAAGCCTGTAGTATGGAACTTGCAGCTCTAAGAAACTGGTTTAGTTCGAAGGGTTCTTCATCATTTAGAGATAATAAAGTGGAGTTCAGCAAGGGTAAAGAGAAGGTTAGTGGCTCAAAAAGCAATTCAGCTACACCTTGGGATAAGGAAATTCTTTATGGACTATGTAGGAAGAACCTATGCTTCTTTTGCAAAGGTCCCTATGAGTTTGGTCATGATTTTCCTATGAGGCCTAAGGGGAAGGCTAATCGAGTGATGTGGGCTTATTACGAGGGTTTAGATTTAGATAGCTTAGAGCATGATGATGAGGATCTAGATGAGGAAAAGGGTGAATATGAAGTAGATAGTGTTGAGGAAAAAGAGTCTCTAGAGCTACTTTTAAAGGAGGAACATCTATCTAGTATTCAAAGAGAGGGATTTTTCAGGCTTTGGACAGTCTTGGCAGGACAAAAGGTTATTACTTTGTTGGCTAGAGGTGTCATGCATAATTTAATTCATGAATGATTGGTGGAGAGGTGTGGACTCATTACTAAGGAGTTCAAGGGATTGAGAGTCAAGGTAGCTAATGGATACACTCTTCATTGTGATAGGATGGTGGGAAATCTACCTTTGCGCCTGAACAACTATGATTTAAGGCAGACTATAATGTTGTCAACATGGGTGACTTGGACATAGTGCATGGGATGGAGTGGCTAAATTCATTAAAGGAGGTTACACTTAGACTGGAGGATATGGAGATACAATTTGAGGTGGATGGTAGCACTCATGTGTTGAAGGATATCCATAATGGTGATGTCAGGACTATCTCATTTAGGTGGTTGGAGAGATTAGCCAGGAATAATAATATAGAGTGGACAGCAATATGTGCCTTGATGCCTACCTAAGAGGAGCAACATAAGACTGAATATCATCTAGATATTCAGAAATTGAGAATCAAGTATGAGAAGGTATTGAGTAAAATTCCACTAGGTAGGCCACCAAACAAAGGTATTGAGCACATTATCAAGTTGGAGGAAGATGCTAAGCCTATCATGATCACACCATACCAAAACCCAAAATGACTCAAGGATGAGATTGAGAGGACCATCAAGGAGTTGCTAGCAATGTGACACATCCAACCAAGTGAAAATTTGCATCTTTTGTTGTTTTGGTAAAAAAGAAGGATGGTACTCTACAGATGTGTACTGATTACAGGGTGTTGAATAAGAGAACTATAAAGAATAGGTATCCCATCCCATACATCAATGATCAGATAGATGAATTGTGTGGACCTTGTTATTTCACAAAAAATGATTTGAAATCAGGCTATCACCATATCAGAGTTCAAGAGCAGGATACTGAAAAAACTTCTTTTAGATGTCATTGTGGGCATTTCGAGTTTGTAGTTATGCCTTTTGGTTTGACTAATGCTCCTGCCATTTTTCAGTGCACTATGAACAAGGTCTTCAACCATCAGTTGAGGAAATTTGTACTGGTGTTCTTTGATGATATTTTGATCTATAGTAGGACATGGCGAGAACATTTAGAGCACTTGGAGATAGTATTGAACATTTTATAGAGGGAGTCCTTATATGCCAAGGAGTCACAATGTGATTTGGGATGATAGAACTATTGTATCTTTGACACATCATTAGTGTAGAAGGAATACGAATGGATCCTAAAAAGATCCATGCTATTTTTGATTGGCCACCACCAAAGAACCTTACATAGTTAAGGGGGTTCCTTGGTCTATGTGGATTCTATCATAGGTTTGTCAATGGTTACTCACAACATGCAACACCCATGATAGATTTGCTGAAGAAAGGGGGATTTGTATGGACTCGGGAGCCACAAGACTATTTTATGTGGTTCAAGGAAATAATGACTACATGCCCAGTATTAGCATTGCTTGATTTCATGAAGCCATTTGAGCTTCAATGTGATGATTCTAGAGAGGGAGTTGGTGTTGTACTCATGCACGAAAAGCATCCTATAGCTTATAAGAGCAAGAAACTTAGAGGGCCTAAGAGATCATTAAGCATATATGATAAGGAAATGTTGGCCATCATGCATGCCTTGGCCAAATTTAGACAGTATCTTGTGGGTGGAAAATTTTCTATTAAAATTGATCATAATAGTTTGAGGCACTTTTGGGATGGAGAGACCTTAATGATTATCAATAGAAGTGGGTGAGTAAGTTACATGCATATGATTTTGAATTCACCTATGTTAAGGGGACACAAAATATTTTTGTAGATGCTTTATCACTTAGGCCACAACTCACTTCTATGATTTAGATATTAGAGGATTGACAACACTTGATTGTAGCAGAATATGCTAAAGACACATGGGCCATTGATATAGTGGAGGGAAAAGCGATCGACACTAGGTACACTCTCATAGATGATTTGATCATTTACAAGAATAAGATTTACTTAGTCCTAGGTTCAAAAGTGATGCAATTGATTTTGAGAGCACTCCATAATCCACCTACAGTAGGCCATCTTGGGTATTTCAAGAATTATAGGTTAGTACGAGAGAAGTTCACCTAGAAGGGGCTTAAGGCTAATGTTTTATAGTATGTGCATGAGTGTCTTGTTTGCAAGAAAAAGAAAAAAGAGCACATTTATCTAGCAGGGCTGCTACAACCACTTCCTATTACTGACAGGAAGTGGGAGTTCATCTCTATGGATTTTATCATAGGCTTGCCCAGGGTCAAAGGGCACAATTGTATCTATGTGGTGGTGGATAGGCTGACAAAATATGATCACTTCTTCCCTATTTCTATTACATACTTAGCAACTCAGGTGGCAGAGGTCTACTTCAAGGAGATTTTCTGATTACATGGTTTGCCTTGTAAGGAAACTTGGCAACAAATAATATAACCGTTTCCACATAACCCATAATAGATCTAAAATAAACACAGAATTAAAATCCACATGTAAGAGAATAGACAACATACCCACAAAATTGTGACACAAGATATACCCTAGGAAACCCTCATTGAGGGAAAAACCCAGCCTCCAAAAGCATCCATCACCATGTATTATTTAGCAAAAATACCATTGCCATACAACCATGGAAGCCTTCATGGCCATAGCCACAACTGAGCAAACTATGTGAACAAGCATGAATCCACACATCCCATGCCATGCTTTCAACCTTCACAAATGCTCCCTTGGCTAACCTGTCAAGCCTTGTCTCACTCAGCTCTTGCCTTTTTTCTTCTCCTTGTCACTATCTATCTACCACAACTACCCTTGTGGCTGCTTATATAGTAGCAAGTCCCACAAAACCACCAAGTGGTATTACATAAACCATGTGCTAATACCATGTGCTACCTAACCCAATGACCCCACATTTAATATTGGGCATTTAATTCTTTTCCCCAATATTAAATAATTACATAAAATATTATCACAATGTTACAATACAACTCATCAAGAATATTCTATGGAAATCTTTACATGTTGCACATCCATCTAGGAACAACATTACATAATAAAATAAAATAATAAAATATAACAATATTATGCAATGTGTGCAACACCCATTATCTCAACAATCTCCCACTTGTTGTATACATTGCATAGGGTCAATCTGTAGCCACATAAATGAACAAAGGGAACAATCCCTCCCAGCACATCTACCATCATGGATCAAAATACACCAAGTGCTCCATCCTGGTACCCGCAATAAAATCAAAGTATCTAGCATCTCGAACATGAATGATCTCATCTCCTATTATGCCACTCCCACTAGACATACATAGAAGCCATCCAAAGAGAAAGCCACCCAACCTGTCGCATTAGAAGATCATAAAATCCTATACCAACTAAAATTCCAAGCACAAATAACCTGATCCAAAGGTAATCACATGTATCCGTAGTTGTCAAAAAATATCCATAGCTGAAATAGCACCCACAGCAAAGTGACAAACCCATCCAACTATCCATACCTCAAAGGTATAACAAGTGAATCTCATAACACCGACATATCCAATCTGTAACCTGCAATCACAAGCCTCAAGAGCAATACCTACCACATATATACCAAGAAGCTCCCACTGCAAAAGATAATGTCAAATCTAATCAATCCACTCAACACATCTCAAAGAAGTGAATCCATGCAGTATCAAGGACATCCACAATACATAAACTAATATCCTGCAAGAACAACTCTCATAAAAAGTCTCCAATGCTCTCCCAAGTTCACCACAACCAAAAAAGGAAAGAGAAAGAAATAACCATGTCATCTCTCACATGACATAAATGAGCACAAACCAGTGATCACAATCTTCAACCAATCTCAAATCCAATGTAGGCAAAATTGAACATCTAGGAAGATAACCAAGACCAGAGAAACCATGCAAATCATAACCTGTATCATGTCCTTCTACACACACCTCTAGATGTAAACTATGCAAGTTAGATCTCCTCCATAAAATCCCAACAAGAAGCCTCAACAACACCCAAACCATACCACATAACTAGTCATGGATGTAAGCCTCTCACAAGAAGATCAAACTCATAAAAATATTTCTAAACCAAAGAATAACGATTCCTAATCCAAGGAAAATGCCCAATATAAAACCATCTCCCAAACTCAACCAGCATAACAACATATGCACATGGAGATAACCAATGCTTAACCATCTCTCAAATGAACCCTCCAGAACTAACTCATGTACCATAGCTCAAGATCCATATCCATGAAAGACAAGCATAAATATAATGCAACTGAGAGAAACAATGGGCTATACCTCTCAAGTAGCAAACCGTCGAGTAGACCAAGAGTGGGGAATGAGAATGCTCATCAAGATACCCAAGTATCCAACCAAGACTCATCTAAGAACAATCTCCTCTCAAGTCCATACCAGGTGACTGCCCCTCGGAATTTCTACTGAAACCATCAACCATCTCAACAAATACTTCTCTAATCCAAGAGAAATCAGCATCGCCACCGTCTCTAAGTATCCATGAGCACCTGTAGCCAAGCAATCCATGCCAACTCCAAATGCAACATAGCAATATCATGAAGTATCTAGCTTATGATCAGTGTACTCAATACCAAGAAACTAAACCAAGATCAATGTCAAAGTTCCAACCATGGCCTCAGGAACATAAACATGACAACATGATCTAACCATCTCAACCAAAGAGATAACATGCTCCATATGAACACACCATAACATGTCACAACTCTAAATGCATATCAAGAGTATACCATGACATAATAATAAAATCATCCTCACACCAAGGATAACATGCCAAATAAAAGCATAAACCACACCTTTGCCAAGAACCCTATGAGTCCTCAAGATGCAACCATCTCCATACACCATGAAGAAAAACATCTCCACATACTAGGAAGAACCATCTCCACATACCATGAAGATAATCAAGAACTCCATGAGTCCTCAAGATCTAACCATCTTCAAACATCACGAAGATAACAAGTGCACCATGCAAATGTCAAAGACGCTTCTGCAGCAATAGGATCTAAGACAAACCTCCAACATCTGCAAACACTCAATAAATATATCAATGCCAACAACTCCCACTCAACCGTGGTACCAAGTCACCTATGGCATCATAAAATCCATCCTCTCCAATCCAAGAAGATATAAACCAAACCAAGAACTAATCCTGCACTATCACCCCATCACTGTCACAAGCTCCCACTAAACCGTGTATCCAAGCTATCCATAACATAATGATGAAAAAACCATCATCTAACCATGAGAATCAACCAAGGCATCAAACCATCAAAGAACTCAAAGTGCACATCATGAGCTCCTCAAAAGAAACCAAATAACCATGATCCTCAACCAAGAAGATATACCACCATAACCAAATCAAAAAATCCAAGCTAATGAACATCAAGGATGTACCTGTATATCCAATCATGTCATGCCAAAATCCATGACATCATGATCACATCCATGAACCGAGCATCAAGCTCTCAATATGTCCAACCTGTCAGCATAGTCAACCACAATCCTCTGACATGACTGTACCTAGTAACAACATCTCATCCCTTCTACATGAAGATAAAATCATGTGACTTAGGGCATAGACAACCCAAATCCAAGCAACCAATCTGAATATGCATCAATAATGAAAGATCAATGGGCAAAGACAACCCATAACCAAGCTATAAATGCAACCTATAAGTATAGACCGCTTACAACACTGCACTACTTGTAAACCCAATAAGTCATCATGCATATCCAAATCAAACACTGATAACCATATCATCATGAGACCAATATGAACTGAGTATACAATGACATCAAAACTTAAATCTCCAATGCCATAAACTCACAAGTTACCATAGTCAAAAAATATATACCATAAACTGTTTAGATAAATATATCAACAAATAAATCATACCAAACCTACACCAAATCTAAACCAATGTGCAGAGCTCTCCAAGAGCTTTCCATTGACTACTCGAAGTCCAAAATCTAACTCCATATGCCCAAGTTATGCCCCAATTCGTGCTCAAAATAAACAACATCTGACTTTAGGGCTATTAAAACCTGACAAAATCTTAAAATCATAGAACCAAACCTACACCATCTTGTAGTGGTCTGAATTAGCTTTCCAACGCCTATAAGAACTCTAAAATCTGATATTCTGAGAGAAAGTTATGACCATTTTACTAAGATAGTATTTTTACCATTTTCAGTATGATTTTTCATTTTTTTATTTTTTCAGTGAAGAAAATTCCGACAGGATTAAATTTGACGGCCATGATGGGCTGAAACCAAAAAACTCTTTTATTTCCTCTGAACATGGCCAAACTAGGGCATATTATATATCAAAATTTATGGAAATGTTGACCCGGATCCTATGGTGAGGTCTGTTTTTACCCAAGAGGTAATTTTTACATGCTACCCCCCAAAACCCTCATTTAAATAAAACATCCAAAAAACTCTTTTTGTCCAACAATTTCACATGCCCAAATATTTTAACATCCCATCATAACAACAAATCCAAAGTCCTCAGATCTGCAATAAATCATTCATATATCTTGCCCTTTCTTTTATCCTCTCATGCATTCCCATGGATTCAATCTAGAGTTACAATAATAAAACCATAGCTCTGATACCACTTGTAAGGAAACCTGGCAAAAAATAATATAACCGTTTCCACATAACTCATAATAGATCTAACATAAACATGGAATTAAAATTTACATGCAAGAGAATAGACAACATACCCACAAAATTGTGACACAAGATATACCTTGGGAAACCCTCATTGAGGGAAAAACCCAGCCTCCAAAAGCATCCATCACCATGTATTATTCAGCAAAAATACCATTGTCATACAACCATGGAAGCCTTCATGGCCATAGCCACAACCGAGAAAACTACGTTAATAAGCATGAATCCACACATCCCATGCCATGCTTTCAACCTTCACAAATGCTCCCTTGGCTAACCTATCAAGCCTTGTCCCACTCGACTCTTGCCTTTTTTCTTCTCCTTGTCACTATCTATCTACAACAACTACCCTTGTGGCTACTTATATAGTAGCAAGTCCCACAAAACCACCAAGTGGTATTACATAAACCATGTGCTAATACCATGTACTACCTAACCCAGTGACCCCACATTTAATATTGGGCATTTAATTCTTTTCCCCAATATTAAATAATTACATAAAATATTATCACAATGTTACAATACAACTCATCAAGAATATTTCATGGGAATCTTTACATGTTGCACGTCCATCTAGGAACAACATTACATAATAAAATAAAATAATAAAATATAACAATATTATGCAATGTGTGCAACACCCATTATCTCAACATGCCTCAGAGCATTGTGAGTGATAGGGACAACTGCTTCATGAGTCACTTTTAGCAGTAGGTATTTCATTTGTGTGGCACTGAGCTTACACCTAGCACTAGTTATCACCCATAGACTAATGGTCAAACAAAGATTGTAAACAAATGGGCAGAAGGGTATTTGAGAAATAATGTGGTAGATAAATAGCAAGCTTGGGTCAGATGGATATATCTCTATGAGTATTTTTACAATACTACATATCAAATGACTATACAAATGGCACCCTTCATGGCACTTCATGGTTATGAGGAACCTAGTTTCTTAGATTTGTTGTTGGGAGACAATCAGGTACCCTGTGCAGGTGAACTATTATAGGATAGTAAAGATATAGTTGCTACTCTTAGGGACAACATTGTTAGAGCTCAGAACCAACAAAAGCAGTATACAAACAAGAAGAGGACTGAGTGTAGTGTTGAGGTAAATGATATGGTTTACCTCATGTTGTAGCCATATAGGCAGACCACTGTGAAGAAGAGTGGTGCAGAGAAACTCAAGCCACACTATTATGGACCATTCAAGATCATCAGAAAAATTGGTGAGGTGGCTTATGAGTTGGAGCTTCCCACAGACAGTGGAGTGCACAATGTGTTTCATGTATCATTCCTCAAAAAGGCATTGGGTTATAATGTGATGCCTTCTACAGTATTACCTCCCTTGGATGATGAGGGGAAATTCATCTTAGTGCCAGAATCCATTCTAGAGAGTAGATCGAAGCAACTTTGTAGGAGAGTAATTAGAGAGTATCTAGATAAGTGGAAAGATTTACCTATTGAAGGTGCTACTTGGGAAGGAGAAGTGATTTTGCAGCATCCAACATTAGGATTGCTTGAGGCCAAGCAATTCTAGGTGGGACGAACTTTTAATGTTCTCATTTTGGTGAGTTAATTATTTATAAAGTTATCAAATTAAAAATATACATTACAAGGTAACTTTATATTTAATTAATTTAATAAAGTGATATATTTTATAAAGTCATTTATTAAAATAACATTCTTGAGGTTCCTAAAAGAAGCGGAGAAAAAATTAAAAATGGAGGCTAGCCTATAAAGGGAAGAGGATAAATAGGCATTAAGGGCTCATTGTCTATCATTCAAAATTTATTGTTGATATATGTTGATGTACATTATAGAGCCTAGGGTTTCTCTAAGTAGTCACCATTGGCCATTGAGAATGAAAACTTTGAATTGGTATGCAATTTTGAGGGTGTGAAAGATCACTTGAATTATTGCAAAGTTGAGGAAGTTGTTTCAAACTTTCTATGTGTACTATAAAGGAAAATATTGTAGTTGTATCAATTGGATGAATTGTTGGGGATATTTGTGTGATCAAAGTTTTCATCTTATGGCAATATAAGGAATTATTTGTAACATTCTTCATTTCTAGGTTTACTCTAGACATTTGCATCTCAGTATAGTAATATTTAATCTACCTATTTTGTATTGTTTAAAAAAAAAATAGAGTTAGTGAGGTAGTGAAATTTCAGTCATTAGTGTTACATAAGAGTGCATTAGGAGATCATGGTCATTGCATAGTTTCTTTTTAAAAAATTGCAACTATAGATTTGCATTTTTATTTCAAAAAAATAGCATAATTGTATGTCATTGTAATTTTGCCAAGAGTCTTGGCTATTTGAAATCAGCATTTTGAGGTCAGATTTGAGTAGGTTCATTACAGTGGTATCAAAGTTGTTTCCTACCAGCCTGACAGGGTTATCCAGGCTCCATTTAATTTAGTTTACACAAGAAAAAAACCGAAAGGGCTCTATTTACATAGGGAACTAGCATAACTAAGAACATGGCTTAAAGACATTCTCAAAGCGCACATAGAATTATGCAAGATGATGATACTTTACAACATCAGGAGAGGCTTCTAGAGTCAATAGAGGCAAGTACACAGGCAATGATGCTTATGATAGAACATTTGATTGGAGAAAATAGGAGAAACAATCATAATAATAACCACAATGATAGGAGCATAGTAGGATCACAACATAGGACACGGTCTAGAATAGCTGACAGACCCACACGTCCTACATTCAGGAAAGAAACTCTAGCATGCACACCTGATGCTATGGTAATAGATATTGTAGATGAACTCCAAAAAGTGAGGAATGAGTGGGATTCATTACCAGTATATGTACTGGATGGACATTTGACAGGTACCTCAACTATAACATTGTCAAGCAGAAGTAGGCAAATAAACACAATGAGTTACAATAGGTCACCAACAAGTTGGTCTTACCCACATTTGATGGCAGTGGAAAAATGACTGCTTGTGCTTGGATGCATAAGGTGGATACTTTCCTATCTTTGAAGACTATGATAGAATTTGAAGCACTCAAGTATGCAACTTTACACATAGATGGGGTAGCACATGATTGGTGGACACATGGCATGATCACATTGCAACACAATTAGGTAACCACTTATTAGGAGTTTTAGGATAGATTGATAGAAAGGTTTGATAAAAAAAATCCTAAAGTTTATTTCTGAGAGTTAGCCTAGTTGAGACAATCAGGAGGCTTAGAAAAATTTATTAATGACTTCTGGAAGCTTGCAGTGATGGTACCTGACATTTGAGATCAGAGGCTACTCATTATATTCACAGAGGGATTAACTAAACTACTCAAGGGATTGGTAAAGGCCTTTGATCCTCGTACATTATAGGAAGGCATGAAGAAAGCCCGTAGTATGGAACTTGCAGCTCTAATAAATTGGTTTAGTTTAAAGGGTTCTTCATCATTTAGAGATAACAAAGTGGAATTCAGTAAGGGTAAAGAGAAGGTTAGTGACTCAAAAGGCAAGTCAGCTACACCTTGGGATGAGAAAATGTTTAATGACTTGCGTAGGAAGAAGCTCTGCTTCTTTTGTAAAGGTCCCTATGAGTTTGGTCATGATTGTCCTATGAGGCCTAAGGGGAAGGCTAACCGAGTTATGTGGGCTTATTATGAGGGCTTAGATTTTGATAGCTTAGACCACCATGATGAGGATCCATATGAGGCAAAGGGTGAATAGGAAGTAGATAGTGTTGAGAAAAAGGAGGCTCTAGAGCTACACTTATAGGAGGCATGTCTGTTAAGTATTCAAAGAGAGAGATCTTTCAAGCTTCGGAGAGTCTTGCTAGGATAGAAGGTTATAACTTTTTTGGCTATAGGTGCCATGCATAATTTCATTGATGCACAATTGGTGGAGAGGCGTGGACTCATTACTGAGGAGTTCAAGGGATTGAGAGTCAAGGTAGCTAATGGATATACTCTTCATTGTGATAGGATGGTGTGAGATCTACCTTTGCGCCTAAAAACCTATGAGTTTAAGGCAGACTATCATGTGGTCAACATGGGTGTCATGGACATAGTACATGGGATGGAGTGGCTACATTCTTTGAAGGAGGTTACCTTGAGACTGGAGGATATGGAGATATAATTCAAGGTGGATGGCAGGAATCATGTGTCGAAGGCTATCCATAATGATGATGTCAGGACTATCTCATTTAGGTGGTTGGAGAGTGTTGTCACTTAGGTTTGCACCCTTGTCCAAGGCCTATGTGCGAGGACAACCTAGTGAAACATGGAAAAAACCTCCAAGCTGTGGGACATCAACTGTGAGGTTGAGTCTCTAGAGAAGGCCAACTTCCTCTTACTATCAAGGTGCACCTATCTACTCTTGGAGAGGAAAATGGAGAAGGAGAGCACGAAGAAAATCTACCTAGTCTAATCTAAGGAGGTGATGCACCAAAATAGAGAGTTCAGACTTCTTTTCTGCCCATATATGCACTACAAAACCAAGATAGCATTCAAAAGACATACACACCCAGACTGATGTCAATCAATAACCACATACAGATCAAGAAGCCAAATTGAATAACACAAGGAAAAGGATTTCACTTATATATTATCCAATAGGCCAAAAATAGATACAGTATGCTAGTCACAGATCTCAACAATACACCAATGAGAGGCAAGATGGATGCACATACACATTGATGACTGAAGGAGATGATGCAGAATTTTATACAGCTCAGAGGCAAAGGGAATTTTACACTGCAGACCTATGAGTAGTAGGAGAGAATAACTAAGAAGGGTCAACCCTAGAAAAGATCACAAAAAATGCCTTTATAGTTCAAGCATAACTGAGGATTTTTTGCATCACATTTACTTCTCAACTACTGGCATTAACTTCTCACCCTAAAAATCCAATCAAAGATCTAGTGGTCTTGAGTACCAAAATCTAATATTCCTCTGAGAAAGAGCCTAGAGAAGACAGAAATGACACCATAACTACTCTCTAACCAGGTAGATGGATCGACTAAGATGGTGGAGTGTCTTTCCATGTTTTGCATTCACTCCTGAGTCGGTGGCATTGATCACAGGATCAAAATCTCAAGGCAAAAAACCTGATTCATTATTTTTGGTTCATGAATCTGTGAACTCAAAGCAAGTCAAACAGTTCCTTATGTGCCAACTAGGACACATGGGACAATTGTCTCTCTTTATTTTGCCACCTCCTCAAGGTCCCACACGCTGACCATTCCTTATGTTGGACTAACCACACCACCTTTGAACTGTTATCACTAACTGTGACGGTTACATTAACTTCCAGCCAATCATCAATCCTGATCGGGCCAGTAAGACACACGTCATCAGGGCACTATGTCACCAACGTATACATCATACAACTTCTTCATAGCGCGATGGTGCTTGCCATCGATCATCTTGATCTGATGGCCACGAAAGATTTGTCCCACGACACATCTATGTTCTAACTTGGCATATGTGGTAGTTCCTTATTAGTCCAATGAAGCACCACCCTGGTAGACTCAAGACTTGACTCCACGGAGCGGCCACGTGTTGACTAGGCACCATGTCGCTATGAGAAAATTGAGGTCAAATTCCCATAGCACCATAGTGCCCAACTAATGACATGTCCTCTCACTTGCACGTGGCTCCCTCTGATTTGCCACCATGGCACCGAACTCTGCCAACTGGGCAGATGAGGTATGAAATGGGACCCAACCACTTGCCTGAAGCTCTTGCCATTGATCTCTTTCATTACTACGAACCTTTCCACTGACACTAGGACTCATCGTAGAAATAACCTCCGACCAGCCGGGCACTATGTCGCTATCGAAAAAATTGTCAGTTTTCTGATGGTGACATTGTGCTTTGCCACCTTTTGGACTTTTCAGCCCATCATGAAACTAACTACCCGGTGACACGACTTGCCCACCGTCAAACCTTTCCATCGGGCGCTATGTCGCTATGAAGATTTCTCAGCCAACACGCGATAGTGACATAGCGCCTACAGCGTTGCAAAATTTTTTTGACCCACCCTTCATTGTAACTTGTTCGTTGAATGTGGACCCACCACTACAACATGTCATTAGGGTGCCATCTTGCTATCATAAATAGTGTGCATCTTTTCCATAGCGCGATGGCGCTATCCGTTGATCTCTTTTGATCTGACGACAGAGAGCTTACGGGTTGCAAAAAATATGTTATAAGGTTCGAAACTTGGTATTTTTCAATATTTCCATAGGTATTAAAATATTACTAATTAGGGAGGTGACCGTTGGGCTGGGTAACATTTGAATTTTGAAATTTGGTGGGGCAAACAAAATGTGGTAACATTCTAGCGGCTCACAGGGGATGCAAGCCTGCTATGCATCAGACCAGTGCCTGCAAAAAAATCCATTGGGCTATGGAGTCAAAAAATGGATCTGGAAGGTACGAATCTGAGGACTGCAAAAAACCCTAACCTTTCTGTGAGGAAAACAAAACATTGAAACCCTAGCTCTACCTCTGTCACCTCAAAACTATCAAAACTTTGGAAGCTGGCAACTCAAAAAGAGAACCATGTGCATGCACACTTATTGAAAAGCAGGAAACAATGGAAAGAACTAAACTACTTATGTACATAGATTCTCAAATTTTTAGAAACAGGGCTTCAGATAGATCCCATTGACTGGAATGGGCAAAATCTCTCTGTTGGGCCTGTTCAATTGAAACACATTGGCCTGTTTGCAACTGGCAATCAGATAGGGGCCACTCCATAGTGGGTCAAACTTGGAATGTCTTCCTAGTTTTTCTCTATCAGGATCCCACTTTAGAACCAAATCTCCTTCTCTGAAGGTCCTAAACCTAGCCTTCTTGTCAAAACTCCTCTTCGTCTGCTGCTGATGTATCTCTAGGGTTTGCATAGCCTTATTTCTCTTTTCTTCTAGTTCAATGAGCTCTGCCATTCTTACTGACATGGCATTATCTTCAATCAATTCCAGCTGATGAGCCAACTCCAAGGATGGGAATTCCAATGAAATTGGGAGTCTGGCCTCCCTACCATATACCAACACAAAAGATGAATTCCCAATAGATCTCTTGGGTGTTATCCTATCAACACATAGAGTAGTTCTTAATTTCTTATGCCAGACCCTCTGATTGTCTTCTATTGTGCTCTTCATGATTCTGATTAGATTCTTGTTGGAAGACTCAGCCAAACCATTACCCTAGGGATAGTAATTTGATGATGTGCTCAAGTAGATATTGTGATTCGTTGCCCATGCACAAATCTAGATTCCAACAAAAGACCTAGCATTGTCTGAGATAATAGTAGAAGGAGCACCAAACCTAGATACAATCCCATCAAGGAACTCAAAAACTGATGGTTTTGTGGCATCCTTCAAGGCAACTGCCTCTGTCCATCTAGTGAAATAATCAGTAGCAGCCAAAATCCATTTATGACCTGTACTAGATGGAGGATTAATGGGGCCTATAAAATCCAACCCCCACTGAGTAAAGGGCTGATCCACCTGAATAGGATGAAGGGGAAGAGTTGCAAGCCTTTGTTTGCCTGAAAAGAAAGAACATTTCTCACACTTTCTCACATATCTATAACAATCATGGAACAGAGATGGCCAATAATAACCAGCCCTCATGATCTTCATGGCAATTGTTCTTGCAGAGAAATGGCCACCATCAGGGCCATCATGAAGTTCCTTAATCATCCTCTCAGCCTAATCCACTTCAATGCATCTCAACAGGGTCCCATTAAAATTCTTCCTGAATAGGATACCATCAATTATAGCATAGGGAATGGACTGCAGTCTATATTGCCTCCATTTGGTTCTGTCCAATCCCTAAGGGTATCGATTCCCTGATAAGAAGCTCTTCATATCATTTATCTAGTTCTTTGGACCATTAGCACTTCTTTTCTCCTACTACTCTATTATTACCATAACAGCCTCTTCACCAGAATCCTGGCCTGATAACATTTCTTTGCACAATCCTCTCCCTCTTACCAACTTGGTAATCTGAATATCAACATCATATTCCATTACCCTAGTGATCCACCCAGCTCTCTTTTCACTGATATCCTTTCTTACTAGGAAGTCCTTTACACTTGCATGGGGCACCAACAAATGGATCTTATTGTGGGACAAGAGGTGCTTGAATTTCTTCAAGGCTCTGATGACTGCAAGCGCTTGCTTCTCTACATAACTATACTTATCCTCATATTCCTTGAGCCCTTAATTGAAAAAGGCTATGGTCTTTTCCTCATCCTTGTCATTTTTTTGAGTCAAGACAATAGAGATACTTGACTCACCACCTAAAGTGTAGAGGATGAAATCTTTCTCAAAATTTGGGTTCATGAGAGTAGGGGCTGAGGCTATGGCTATCTTGATCTATTCAAAACTCTCCTTCCCTTCCTTGGTCCACGAGAAGACCATACCTATCTTAAGCATGGCTGTAAGAGGTTTCACCATGGTAGCAAGATTAGGAATAAACCTTCTTACAAAATTTATTCTACCCAGGAAACTTTGCAGCCCCTTCTTGTGTTTAGGAAGAGGAAGGGCAAGTATTGCCTTTGTTCTTTCTAGATCAATGGTCAGCCCATCCTTAGATACAATGTGTCCCATTGGTTTGTAGCAAAGACACACTTGGCTGGGTTGAGGGAGACCCAAACTCTCTACATCTTAGAAATACCTGTCTTAGATGATCAAAATGATCTTCTACATTTTTTGAATATACAGTTATATCATCTAGGTATACTAAGACAAACTTGTCAATTAATTTTTTGAAGGCCATCTCCATTGCCTTCTGAAATGTGGCACCTGCATTTGTTAGCCCAAATGGCATCTTGCAATAAGCATAGGTGCCCCACTTAGTAGTGAATGCTATCTTATGTCTGTCAGATTGTTTAACCAGCACTTGATTATAACCAGAGAATCCATCAAGACAAGAGAATCTCCTTGAACCACTGACCTTGGATAGAATTTTCTCCATGGAAGGGAGAGGATGGTGATCTTTGAGAGAAGCTTGATTAAGATCCCTAAAGTCCACACATAGTCTGATTTCTCCATTCTTCTTCCTTACAGGGACAAGGTTAGCTACCCATGATGAGTGTTTGATAGGAAATATTATATTAGCCTCTATTAACTTGGATAGTTCTTTCCTCATTAGAGGTTCAATCTTAGGATTCACTGGCCTCTATTTTTGCCTTACTGGTTTTTCCTTATCAATTAAATCTATGGTATGCTGAAATAAAATAGGATCAAATCCTTTTAAGTCATCATATGTCCAAGAAAATACATCGTTAAATTCCTGACATATATGAATGAAGTTTTCTTGTTCAGTTTCAGAACATACCTTCCCCACATTTAGAGATTTTCCATCAGCAAGTGTAATTGGGGCATAATCATCTTTCTCTACAGCTAGATTCATCCCTTCACCTCTTGTTTTATCATCAAGATTAAAGACACTCTCCAAGGTAATGAGACCCTTGGGAAACTTTTTAGAACTGAGATGAATGACCTGATCACCATACTGATCTTGCAGTCTTGATTGGTTTCTATCTGAGAATTCTGCCTCATTCTACAAGAAACTCACAATTTTCTCATCAGAATCAAACACCTGCCAATGAGTGTTGTTGTCAAGGATGGTAGGCCTCACCACCACATTTATTTGTAGCTTCTTCCTCTCCTCAAGATTCCCTGGTACATCATAAGCTGCACCCACTACTGCAAGTACATCAGCATGTCTATTTTATTTCCTGGGAATGCTCTGAATATTAAATGCATTGAAGCCCTCAAGCAAATCCCAGACTCTATTTTTGTAAGACTTGAGCAGGCCATTTTTGGTAACATTCTAATTTCTCACTTGGTTAACTACCAACTCACTATCCCCATATACTCTCAAGGATTGAATTCCTCTCTTTTGGGCAAGTAAGAGACCTTCAATCAAAGATTCATACTCAGCCACATTATTGGTGCAACTAAATTGTAGTCTAAAGGAGAAGTAGTATCTTATTTGTGCAGGAGAGATCAACATAACACTAGCCCCTGATCCATTTCTATTCCTTGAGACATCAAAGTACATACTCCATGTTCCATTCATATCATCATTAGTCCTAACAAGGTCAGGAACTTGAACATCTTTCTCTATTATGCAATATGTACTAAGGCCTATCTCAAGAGTCTCTGACATAGGCTCAAACTGATATGCATTTGCCCACTCATCCAAGAAGAAATGAGGAATCTCTGCTATGGAAGTGGTAGGCTCATTTACTATGTCATTTTCATCCATCTCTAGAATAGGGCAATTCATGTTGATGGGGTTGGGGTTATAAGATTCAATGTGATGAAGGGCTTGAGGTTCTGCTCTAATCGAAGCATTGGCTCCATATCTGGTCTTAAATGACATATATGACCAATCAGTAGATATGAATCCACCAATTTGAGTAGTGAAGTCTCTTGAAAGACAGATGGCAAAATAGGGCTTAACTTCAGCAACAGATATGTCTTGAATCACAGTGCAACCAGGGCATGCATGTAGGGCCATCTCCACATTCCTAAGGATACGTACAGTTTTGATAGTACTACCATCCAACTGTAACACATCCCTAACAATGGGCTCATATTTCATTCCTAGAGCATCAGCAACACACCTAGGCATTACTGAGCTACTAGCCCCTGAATCTATCATGCAATTGTGGACTAATTTGCCCCCTATAATCAGAGAAACATAGAATGGAGGAGGTCTAACCTTTTTAACTATCTCCACATACCTTTTTGGTTGTACTAGACTTGTGGCACTCTCCATGGTAGATGGCTGATCCTTGGGTTCAATCTTCTCTAATTCTTGTTGCAGTATCCTCTTCTGCATTGGTATTGTAGCAACAGAATCCCACATAGAAATATTCACATTGGTCTTCTTCATTTTCTCTACCACACTGAATGGTGTATTAGGAACTTTGGTAGAAACTTCTGGAGCTGCACTTATAAGAGGTTGAGATGGGGCAACATAAGGATCACTTGCATCTTTCTTTCTAGAATCTTTCTTTTCCTATTGTGAAGTACTTGTTTTTTCATTTGCTACATGTGCATGAGGTGTAGACTTGAAGTTGAGGCTTACTTAGGAGGAGGAGGGGCAGCATGTTCCATAGCTCTCTTCTTACTTCTTGTGTTATGAGCAATGGAATCTTGGTTTACATTACAATGCTCCCCAATTTGATGATTCATGAAAGAGCAATCATCATGTCCTTGAAATATGAGGCCTCCTTGGAATGATCCTCCTTGTATGATTGCTTTGCTGCAAGTTCTTGGTCAGTTAGGGCCAAATAAGATTCTGCCTTCTGGCACATGTAATAGGCATAAGAATAGTTGCAAGAAGGATAGAAATCTTGATCTTGGGCCAAGTTATTTTGAGGGACTATAGCTCAGTTCATATTTGAGATTGAAGCAGAAGCATAACTATTTTTCCTACCCTGATCAAAATAGCTATTCCACTGATTAGAAGGCCTACCACTATTTGGAGCCTGATATTGCAATTTGGGAGGCTTGCCACCTTGAGCTTGCTACCTTTCCAAGGCTACCACCTTGTTACTCATTTTTTGTATTATAGAAAAACTATCCTCTATTCCCTTCCCTTGGTCCTTCAACTCCCTTCCCTACTACAATTTTTTATCCAGGGTCTTCTCTCTTTTATCTGTATTCAGCAATAGACCTTGGAGCATCTCTTTGAGTTCATCTATCCCATTTGAGGATGTGGAAGCTTGGGGAACTGGAGTAAGGGCTTGTGATGTAGAAGTTGTAGGAAGAGGGGCCATTGTTGGTTGGTGGTTGGGAACATCAGGAATGAAAGGCATAGGGGGCCTTGGAGCTAGCTTTCCTCCTTGTATCAAGATGTTCTCAACTTTTATAGCTATCTCATAAGCATTTGGTAAGGTATCTCCTCCCATAGTTTGGATTGTAGTGGCAATATCACTGTTAAGAGCTCTAAGGTAATGCAAGAAGGCATTACCAGGGGTAGGTTTCACTGTAGTGGGTATTCTATCCCATGTCTTTTGAAATCTATAATTAAAATCAGTCATACATTCATGGGGAGCTCTTTTCATAGTAGTCAGCTATTCTAAAAGTGATAGATAGTCACTTCTATCCTCAGAATGTTTGCACAACCCTGATCCTAGTCCATCCCAATTAGTTATAGAACCATGAGATAAGCCTCTATAACATTGTAATGATTTTCCTTTTAAAGATGAGGGTAGAAGTCTAACAGCAACATCATCCTCTGTAATACCTTGAATATTATAGACATTTGCTACTTCTTGGATATGCTCTAAAGGGGAGATGGAAGTTTCACCAGTAAAATCAGATATGCTTTTTAGTGTAGATACTGGTATATCATGTCTTTGGGCTAACAATAGAGGACTTCCAACATTCAAGGTGGCAAAAGCATGAACTCTTGGCTGTGCCATGTAAACGAGTGTTCTATTGATGAGTGTTGATGGCAATCTAGGCTGAGTTTGAGCAATAGGAGGAGTAGAGACAGATCTTATAGGTATATTAAATGTTATTACACCACTAACTGGTGATAATGAAGTTCTAGCCCTCCTTCTTCTATGATTTGAAAGAGAAAGCTCTTGATATTGAAATTTACCTCCAGAAGACACCCTTATTTCAGCTTTGGGCATGAATTTCTGCAACTTTGGCCTGGAATCAGATATGTATTTGAAGCTCAGAGTTGCCAAGTACTTTGAAGAATCAGCCTCTTGAAGGCTCGAATATTGAAGCCAGCACTACCTCTTCAATATTAATCTTTGAAACTCTTTCTTCTTGACACTAGTAGACTTTAAATCTTTAATATGTAGTCGCACTGGGTGCACCAAAAACTATTGTCACTTAGGTTTGCACCCTTGTCCAAGGCCTATGCATGAGGACAACCAAGTGAAACATGGAAACAACCTCCAAGCTGTGGACTTGAACTGTGAGGTTGAGTCTCTGGAGAAGGTCGGCTTCCTCTTACTATCAGGGCGCACCTATCTACTCTTGGAGAGGAAAAGGGAGAAGGAGAGTACGAAGAAAATCTACCTAGTCTAATCTAAGGAGGTGATGCACCAAAATAGAGAGTTCAGACTTCTTTTCTGCCCATATATGCACTACAAAACAAAGATAACATTCAAAAGACATACACACCTAGACTTATGTCAATCAATAACCACATACAGATCAAGAAGCCAAACTAAATAACACAAGGAAAAGGATTTCACTTATATATTATCCAATAGGCCAAAAATAGATACAATATGCCAATCACAGATCTCAACAATACACCAATGAGAGGCAAGATGGATGCACATACACATTGATGGCTAAAGGAGATGATACATAATGTTATACAACTCAGAGGCAAAGGGAATTTTACACTACAGACCTGCGAGCAGTAGCAGAGAATAACAGAGAAGGGTAGACCCTAGAAAAGACCACAAAAAATGCCTTTATAGTTCAGGCATAACTGAGGATTTTTTGCATCACATTTACTTCTCAACTACTAGTATTAACTTCTCACCCTAAAAATCCAATCAAAGATCTAGTGGTCTTGAGTACCAAAATCTGATATTCCTCTGAGAAAGAGCTTGGAGAAGACAAAAATGGTGCCATAACTGTGCTCTGACCAGGTAGATGGATCGACTGAGATGGTGGAGTGTCTTTCTATGTTTCGCATTCACTCCTGAGTCAGTGGCATTGATCATAGGTTCAAAATCTTGTGGCAAAAAACTTGATTCATTGTTTTTGGTTCATGAATCTGTGAAGTCAAAGCAAGTCAAAAAGTTCCTTATGTGCCAACTAGGCCACGCGGGCCAATCATCTCTCTTTATTTTGCCACCTCCTCAAGGTCCCACACACTGACCATTTCTTATGTTGGACTAACCACGCCACCTTTGAACTGTTATCACTAACTGTGACAGTTATGCTAACTGCAAGTCGCTCGTCAATCCTGACTGGGCCAGTAAGACACGCGTCATCAGGGTGCTATGTCGCCAACATATACATTGTACAACTTCTTCATAGTGCGATGGCACCTACCATCGATCATCTTGATCTGACGGCCATGAAGGATCTGTCCCACGACACATCTGTGTTTTGACTTGGCATATGTGGCAGTTCCTCATTAGTCCAACGAAGCACCACCCTAGCAAACTCAAGACTTGACCCCATGGAGCAGCCATGTGTCAACTAGGCACCATGTCGCTATCAAAAAATTGAGGTCAAATTCCCATAGCACCATAGCACCCAACTGATGACATGTCCTCTCACTTGCACGTGGCTCCCTCTGATTCACTACCATGGCACCGAACTCCACCAACTGGGTAGATGAGGTATGAAATGGGACCCAACCACTTACCTGAAGCTCTCGTCGTTGATCTCTTCCATTGCCGCGAACCTTGCTGTCGACACTAGGACTCACCGTAGAAATAACATCCGACCGACTGGGCGCTATGTCACTATCAAAAAACTCGTGAGTTTTTTGATGGTGACATGGTGCCTTGCTACCTTTTGGACTTTTCGGCCCATCGTGAAACTAACCGCCTGGTGACGCGACCTGCCCACCGTCAGACCTTTCTATCGGGCACTATGTCACTATGAAGATTTCTCAGCCAACACGCAATAGCGACATAGCACCTACGGTGCCACAAAACTTTTTTGACCCACCCTTCATTGTAACTTATTCGCTGAATGTGGACCCACCACTACAACGTGTCATTAGGATACCATCTCGCTATCATAAATATCATGCATCTTTTCCATAGCGCGATGGCGCCATCCATTGATCTCTTTTGATCTGATGGCAAAGAGCTTATGAGTTGCAAAAAATATGTTATAAGGTTCAGAACTTGGCATTTTTCAATATTTCCATGGGTATTAAAATATTACTAATTGGGGAGGTGACCATTGGATAGGGTAACATTTGAATTTTAAAATTTGGCAGGGCAAACAAAATGTGGTAACAGAGAGATTAGCCAGGAATAATAATATAGAGTGGACAACAATATGTGCCTTGATGCCTACCCAAGAGGAGCAAAATAAGACTAAATATCATCTAGATATTTAGAAATTGAGAATCAAGTATGAGAAGGTATTGAGTAAAATTCCACTAGGTAGGCCACCAAACAAAGGTATTGAGCACATTATCGAGTTGGAGGAAGGTGCTAAGCTTATCATGATCACACCATACTGGCACCCAAAATGACTCAAGGATGAGATTGAGAGGACCATCAAGGAGTTGCTAGCAATGTGACACTTCCAACCAAGTAAGTGAACTTTTGCATCTTCTATTTTTTTGGTAAAAAAGAAGGATGGTACTCTACAGATGTGTATTGATTATAGGGTGTTGAATAAGAGAACTATAATGAACATGTATCCCATCCCACACATCGTTGAGCTAATAGACGAATTGCATGGGGCTTGTTATTTCACAAAAAAAATATTTGAGATCAGGCTATCGCCAGATCAGAGTTCAAGAGTAGGATATTGAAAAAACTTCTTTCAGATGTCATTGTGGGCATTTTGAGTTTATAGTTATGCCTTTTGGTTTGACTAATGCACCTGCCACTTTTTAGTCCACTATGAACCAGGTCTTCAACCATCATTTGAGGAAATATGTGCTGGTCTTCTTTGATTATATTTTCATGTATAGTAGGACATGGCAGGAGCATTTAGAGGACTTGGAGACAGTATTGAACATTTTATAGACGGAGTCCTTATATGCCAAGGAGTCCAAATGTGATTTGGGGATGATATAACTATTGTATCTTGGATACATCATTAGTGTAGGAGGAGTGCAAATGGATCATTTACAAGAATAAGATTTATTTAGTACTAGGATCGAAAGTGATGCAATTGATTTTGAGAGAACTCCATAATTCACCTACAGTAGGCCATCTTGGGTATTTCAAGACTTATATGTTAGTACGAGAGTAGTTCACTTAGAAGGTTCTTAAGGCTGATGTTTTACAATATGTGTGTGAGTGTCTTGTTTGCCAGCAAAAAAAACAAAAGCACACTTATCTTACAGGGCTCCTACAACTACTTCCAATTCTTGACAAGAAGTGGGAGTTCATCTCTATGGATTTTATCATGGTCTTGCCCAGGGCCCAAGGGCACGATTGTATCTATTTGGTGGTGTATAGGCTGACAAATTATGGGCACTTTTTCCCTATTGGTACAACATATTTATGAGTGACTTTTGGCAGGAGGTATTTCGGTTGTGTGGTACTGAGCTTACACCTAGCACTAGTTATCACCCATAGATTGATGGTCAAATGGAGATTGTAAACAAATGGGTGGAAGGGTATTTCAAAAATTATGTGGTAGATCAATAGCGAGCTTGGGTCAGATGGATATATCTTTGTGAGTATTTTTATAATATTGCATATCAAATGACTATACAAATGGCACCCTTCATGGCTCTTTATGGCTATGAGGCACCTAGTTTCTTAGATTTGTTGTTGGGAAACAATCGAGTACCCTGTGCAAGTGAACTATTACAGGAGAGTAAAGATATAGTTGCTACTCTCACGGACAACATTGCTAGAGCTCAGAACCAACAAAACTAGTATGCAGACAAGAAGAGAACTAAGCATAGTTTTGAGGTAAATGATATGGTTTACCTCATGTTGTAGCCATATAGGCAGACCACTCTCAAGAAAAGTGGTGTAGAGAAACTCAAGCCACACTATTATCGACCATTTTGGACCATCAGGCAAGTTGGTCAGCTGGCTTATGAGTTGGAGCTTCCCATAGATAGTGGAGTGCACAATGTGTTTCATGTATCATACCTCAAAAAGGAATTGGGTTAGAATGTGATGCCTTCTATAGTATTACCTCCCTTGGATAATGAGGGGAAATTGATCTTAGTGCCAGAATCCATTATGGAGAGTAGATTGAAGCAACTTCACAGTACAGTAATCAGAGAGTATCTAGTTAAGTGGAAAGATCTACCTATTGAAGATGCTTCTCAGGAGGGAGAAGTGATTTTGTAGCATCCAACATTAAGATTTCTTGATGCCAAGAAATTTTAGGTGGGACAAACCTGTAATGTTCCCATTTTGGATGAGTTAATTATTTATAAAGTTATCAAATTCAAAATATACATTACAAGGTAACTTTATATTTAATTAATTTAATAAATTGATATATTTCATAAAGTCATTTAATAAAATAACGTTCTTGAGGTTGCTAGAAGAAGTGGAGAAAAAATAAAAAAGGAGGCCGACCTATTGAGGGAAAAAGATAAATAGGCATTGAGGGCTCATTGTCTATCATTCAAAATTTATTGTTGATATATGTTGATGTATATTATGGAGCCTAGGGTTTCTATAAGTAGTCAACATTGGCCACTGAGAATGAAAATTTTTAATTGGTACGCAATTTTGAGGGTGTGAAAGATCACTTGAATTATTGCAAAGTTGAGGAAGTTGCTTCAAACTTTCTACTTGTACTATAAAGGAAAACATTGTGGTGGTATCAGTTAGATGAATTGTTGGGGATATTTGTGTGATCAAAGTTTTCATCTACTAGCAATATTATGTTTTGATTTGCAACATTGTTCATTTTTAGGTTTACTCAAGACATTTGCATCTCAGTAGAGTAATCATTAATCTACCTATTTTGCATTGTTAAAATAAAAAATGTTAGTGAGGTAGTGAAATTTCAATCATTAGTGTTACATAAGAGTGTATTAGGAGATCATGGTAATTGCATAGTGTTTTTTTTAAATTTGCAACTATAGGTTTGGATTTTTATTTCAGCAAAACACCATAATTATTTTCCATTGTAATTTTTCCAAGAGTTTTGGCTATTTGAAATCAACATTTTGAGGTTAGATTTGAGCAGGTTCATTACCTACTCACAGATGAAGACCCTACAGATCAAAGTGAACATGATAAATGCAATAGAAAGGATACGAATGTGCATGCTACACTTTTATGGCAAATTATTCCAAGGATTAGGCCTCACGTTCAATGTTTAAAAAAACAAAGAAAATATGGGAAACTTTGCAAACAATGTATGAAAGAACTAGCAAGTTCAAAGCAACGGATATTAACAGGCAATTAACTCATTTGAAAATGAGCGTAAGAGATAGCATGAATGATCATATTGGAAAATTGAAAAATTTAAGAAATCAACTTGCAATGATGAAGGTTGAGTATGAAGATGATGAAATCATAGAGTTTTTAATTGAAAGTCTTACATTCGAGTATAATAATTTCATTGGTACTTTAGAATTAATTGACAAATTTGAAAATATAAAACTAGAAGAAGTGTATGGTGCTTTGTTAAATAAAGAAGAAAGTCATAAAATGTTGACAAATGAGTTTAACAAGAGTCAAGCTTTTGTAGCTAGAGGAAAATACAAGAATTACAATCAAGGATCATAATATTGTAATCAAAGAAGTAATCAAGGGAATTAATATAGAACTAATCAAAGGCAATGGAATAAACAAAGAGATAATCAAAATAGAAAAAATTATCAATGGCCACAAAATGATTAGAGAAATTAAAATAATAATCTTGAGGGAGAAAGTCCTATCAAATGTTTTAAGTGTGGAAAAGAAGGGCATAAAAGTGATGAATGTTTTAAGAAATAGGAAATGAGATTTAGTCAAAGAAGGAAATCTAATTTTGTTCAAGAAGAGGGTGATCATCATATAATCATAGCCTCTTTGGCTGCTCAAGGTGATTCAAGTAACACATGTTTTATTGATTCAGAAGCAAGCCAACATATGACTCACAAAAAACACATCTTTATCTCTTTAGAAGCAATAAGAGGTGCACAAATATTTCTAGGTGATGATGGTTCACACAACATAGAAGGAAGAGGTATAATTTCAATGGAAGGTAATGATGGTAAAAATTTGGAAATAACTAATGTGAATTTTGTACCTAGGATGGTGAAAAAATTTCTTTCAATGAGTCAAATAACATAACATGGTAATAAGGTGAGTTTTATTTAGATAAGTGTTTGATCAAGAATAATAATGATGGATACAAAATAGTGGCTAGAGGAGTTGAGAATGATGGAATGTAAAAATTTCTAGAAAGTATTCATAAGAAGGTTTATATCACCACAAGATCATTTTTAAGTGAGTTATGGCATCAAAGTTATGGTCATTTAAATTATCAAAGTTTTTCTATGCTTTCAAAGATGAATATGGTTGATGGATTACCTTGGATAAAATTAAATACAAATGTGTGTGAAGGATATATGGTTGGTAAAAAACATAGAGATACTTTTGAGAGGTCTACACGAAAAGCAAAGCAAAGTCTAGAACTTGTTCATAGTGATTTGTGCGGTTCTATCAATCTAACATCAAAGGAAAGCTAGGTATATCTTAACAAATTTGAAATGTTTAAAGCTCTTGTGGAAAATGAAAGTGGAAATAAGATCAAGACAATTAAAACTGATAATGGTGCAGAATATGTAAACAATAGGTTCAAATCATTTTGTGAGTATCATGAGATCAAAAGAGAGATGACTATTCAATATACTACTCAAAAAAATGACATTACAAAAAGAAAGAATGTGACTTTAGTAGAAATGGCATCTTGTGTAATGCAACCTAACAATCTTCCTTTGTTTCTATGTGATGAAGTAGTTGATACCATATCTAATGTTTTAAATAAATCTCCCACAAGTGTTTTGCAAAATATTACTCTTGAAGAAACTTGCAGTGGAGGGAAACCAAATATTAAGTATTTTAGAGTGTTTGGATGTGAATCCTATGCTCATGTGCCCGATAAGATTAGAGAAAAAAATTAATAAGAAAAGCATTAAGTGCATCTTTGTGGGGTTGATTACCATAGGAAAGAATATAGATTGTATGATTAGAGTGTGGAATAAGTGTTTACAAGTAGGGATTTTAAATTTAATAAGGGGTTTGATGATATGCCAATACCCACTCCTATTCCACAAGTAGCCATAGAGAATTGTGAAGATCCTAATGATTTTGAAATTGGCAAAAGTTATCAGGAATCCTTTAATATGGATAGAGAATCTAGTCCTCCTCCAAAGACCAAGAATATTCAAGATATTTATCAAAGGACTCATGAAATTAACTATCCTTTAATTACCACCATAATGAAGACCAATGATCCTCAAACATATGTAAATTCTAAAGGAAAACATGAATAGGAAGATGCTATGCAAAATGATTATTTTTCCTTGATAAAAAAAATAAAACTTAATTACCAAAAGGTAAGAATGTGGTTAACAATAAGTGGGTTTATAAGACTAAGCTTAAGTTATATGGGAGCATTAAAAAATACAAGGCAGGAAAATACTAGAGGTTAAAGGGTATTCACAAAAAGAGAGAATTGATTACACATAGACATTCTCCCCAATAGTTAAGATTAGCAGTGTTAGGACCATTATTATGAATTAGCAACTCATTTTAAGAGGCCTCTACATGAAATGGATAATAAAAATTCATTTTTGAATGGTGAAATTGATGAAGAAATATATATCATTCAACCACAAGGATTTAAAATTCAAGGAAAAGAACATTCAGTTTGTAAATTAAGGAAGTCTTTATATAGTTTAAAACAAGCCCCAAGGGATTGGTATGCTAAAATGATGAATATTTTTAGATTCAAAGATTCCATAATAGTCCTCATAATCCAAATTTGTATGTGAAGGAATTTGATAATGTTGGCATCATAATCATTGTGCTTTATATTAATGATCTTATTATCATAGCCCATAACATACACCAAATTAGTAGCATGAAGTTCAATTTGCAAGATACATTTGAGATGACTAATCTTGAATTTCTACACTATTCTCTTGGTGTACAAGTATGTCAAAGGGATGATTGTTTCTATCTAAGATCTCTCAAACAATGTATGCTCTAGATTTGTTGAAGAGGTCTAGAATGGAAGATTGTAAGATTGTGTCTACTCCAGTTTCTCTAGGATTAAAGTCAAGGACATGAAAGGAGAAGATGTTGATCCTACCATATATAGGAAATTGGTTGGTAGTCTTGTGTATTTGACACACACTCATCCTTATATTTCTTTTGTAGTTAGTGTGGTTTTTAGATTTTTGAGTACCCCTAAGGTCCCACATTTGATAGCAGCGAAAAGAATGCTAAGATATGTAAATGGGACTTTAACAATCTACATCTATTATTCATGTCGTGGAGATATTTCTCTTATTGGTTATTCAGATTCTGATTAGGAAAGATGTGTAGATGATCATAAGAACGCTATAGGTTATGTTGTCTATCCTTGTGTAGGTCCCATTTCTTGGTGTAATAAAAACTAGTCTACCATTGCTCTACCCACTACAAAAGCTGAATATACTACAAAAAATGAAGTAGTAAAAGAAATCACTTGGCTACAAGCCATCTCATTAGTTCCGAAGAAACATTATGCAAGGCTCACTCTACTTCATTATGATAATCAAAGTTCCATCTCATTTTCTAAGAATCAAGATTTTCATGCTTAGACCAAACATATCGAGGTCAATCATCATTAAATTTAGCATATGATCCAACAGGAGGTGATTCATCTTCAATATTGCATGATAGAGGACTAGATCATAGATATATTCATCAAGGCATTATGTGAGACTAATTTTGTATCTCTTAGACATATTTTAGGCTTATGAATAGTCACTTGACTATCTCATAGTTGTCATTTAGGGTGGATTATAGTGAATTCCAACATTATATTTAGGAAATAAATGATTGTAAATGGGTAACTAACAAGGCTTTAGGCCGGTCCCCATCATATCTAGCTTATTGGGGTATACTTAAATTCTTAGTATAGATATTTAGCATATCATTGTAATTAATATAGGGGTGATTTTAATGTAAACTAATTCAATCCCTCTAGCTTGGTCGACAGAGACCAAAGAACTATCCGAAGACACACTTTAAACATGTGCAATTGCTCATTGTCACCTATAGTCAGCTATCTC
>CM053786.1:305274227-305286727 GCA_028749045.1 Cupressus sempervirens | reverse complement strand
TATATATAGATATATACATACATACATATATATATACATATATATATATATACATACATATATATATATATACATACATATATATATATATATTAACACATATATATATATTAATACATATATATATACATACATATATATATATATATATATATGTATGTATATATATATCACCTTTGTCAGCTTTGAAAAATGGTTATGCAACAACCAAAATGCACCATTCGGTATACAGTGCAACTTCATCTTTGTGTGTATGAAATCTATACTATTGAAATTGGACAAAATAATTTATTAGTCTACATATGTAGGCAGATCCCCTAGAAAAACTTCTACATGAGATTGTGTGATTTGATCTATTGTAGAAAAAAACATGGTTGTTCATGACTGTTTATAAATCTCATTTATGCCAGTGGGGACACTTTTCATTGCTCACATCAAATGTGCCAGTAGCCAGAACAAATTCTATGGAATGTGTGAAAAATTTCTTGTACATTGTTTGGCTATGGGAATAGAAATATGAGAATTAGAATAGTTATTCTGGTAAAGAAAATAGTGATAAATATTTGTATTCTTATTTGGCTCTATCAGAACTTGATGGTGAGTTCAAAAACCCAAAAGTTTTATTTTTAAAAATAAATAAAATTGGAATAGGAATGCATATTCCAATTCTGCCTATTTAGGTGGAATTGCAAATGCTCATTTTTTGACCAAAATTGGAATAAGTATTCCTATTCACAATTCAGATTTGGTGCACCCCAATAGACAATAAATTTTTTTAACAAATTACATATGCCTATTCCACTCATATTCCCACCACCAAAAAAACTTTAGTAAAAATCAAAAGAAGGGATATATTTTATTGACTACAATATTTGGCTTTCTATAATGTTCATTCATGATGACTTGATCGTGGTGTGCACTATGTTCTTAACAAGTACTATGTATCACAATGAAATATAATAGTAGCTAATCATTGACAATACAAATAGTGCTCTTATCCAAATTTTAAAATAAGATTAACATAATGATTTCAGAACACATGAAACAACCATAAATATAAAAATTTCTCTAACACTTAACATAAAAGTGTGTATTGAATTTTTATTATGGCTTACATTATTTTTCGATATTATTTTGATGGTTTTTTTTTAAAATAGAGGTTACGACTTCTAGAAATGTTTTTCCTATTAAAATAAGTGAAAATGGAGTTTGAACCAAAGACAAAAGTGTTCAACTAAATATCTATTGTAAGTCATTTCTATCAGATTAACCTACCGTATTCCTTAATAAAAAACTCCCAACTAAAGTATTTCTCTATGAAAGGCAATGTAGTTTATAATTATCAGAATGCCACAAATACATATAAAACTAGCCTATTTAATCCATTTGGGAATACACCAAGTCCAATCTAGCTATTAACATAATGAGCCCCATGGGCTACATAGAAAACTATAAACATAAAAACACACAAAAAGAGAACCAAGAGATAACCCTCTTTCTTATCTTTATCTAGAAGCTCCAACAAGAGCTATAGTTAGTTATTTGCCAAGAAAGCATAGAGAGAATGTGTAATCTCCCTATATTTAGCATCATTGATCTCCTCCTTCCCATCCTAAAGAATATTAAGGGTAGTTGCCACCAAGTGCATGACATAGACAAATAAATTTGTGACCCTATCAAATTCCTCCACTAAATCCTTATTATTCTTGGTTAAGGTGGTGATAGTTTCATCTTATCTAGACAAAATATCCTTTATTGGAGAATGAAACATTTTCTAAGGAAGAGAACATCTACCTTCTGATTATCTCCTCTCATTAATTCCTTGAGTTGATTCTCCCTAGTCTTCAAAGCCACCAGATTCAGAGTATCAATGTTCAAGTTTCTAATAGTGGAGGTAAGAGTCCCTTGATCAATAACTTCATCACCACCTCACACTAAGTAATATAGGCTTCGGTTTCAAAAGTATCTAACATATGAAAAGGCAAAGGATTGTCCTCTCCTCAAGAAGGGGTATCCATAACCTTATCCTCACTGGTTGTATCCTTATCATCTTGCTTCCCATAATTTCTCCTTGTCACCTTACTTTTAGGTCTAGGATGACTTTTCTTCTCAACATCTCAATAGAGCCTGAGTTAGTAGGTCTATCTTGACCTAGAGTTGTAAAGGGATTATTTTCTCTTAGTCTCATTTTGGTCCAAAGGATTTTCCTTTTACCCATAGCTAAAGCACTATCCACATCTAAGACCTCAATCTTCTCATATTTAATTTCCTTACAGCTAGATAGGGGCCTTTAGCATCTAGGATATTTCTAAAATAGGAAGAATCTTCCAGGGTAGAAGAGTTTTTAAGAAGGAAGGGGGTCACATTTTGAACATGAGGGTTAAAGGCCTTATAAAATCTATAGAGACAAACAAGAAGATCTTAGTGGTAAATGATATAGATCTTTCCCTCATCTCTTTTCTTATGCACATTCTAGACACAATTTTCAATAGAGTGTCACTAAAGGTACAATGAATATATATATGTATGTATGTATGTATGTATGTATGTATGTATGTATGTATGTATGTGTATATATATATATATATATATATATATATATATATATATATAAATACATGTATATATATACATATATATATATATACATATATATATATACATACATACATATATATAGATACATATATATATGCATATATATGTATATATATATGCATATGTATGTATACATATATACATATATATATGCATATATATATATACATATATATATATGCATATATATATACACATATATATATACACACATATATATATACACATATATACATATATATATATATATATATATATATATATAATATTATATTCATAGAATGATTGATGATGGGAATTTGATAAAGATATAGGACCTTGAATTTATCTTCTAGAGTAATCTACCTCATGATATCATAGAAGACCATGTCCTAAGGCTAAAGAAGTTTATCATTATTAAACTTCCCACATAAGCATTCAAGCTTCTCACTTGACTGAAAGAACTTTCTCAAAATTGCTTTTTCATGGTCCTAGCCAATTTCCTCAAATTTTTCCCTTCCATAGATAGCCTACTAGCATTCACAATGATTTGCATAAATGTATTCAAACCCTCTTCACAAAGATGAGTCCAAGTGACTTTGTCATTTTGAGTGGAGTCCTCAATCCTTAATGGCTTGATATGAGAAGTGTTACTCTGCATGGTCATGTCAATGCCAAGATCAATCACCAAACCTTCATAAATTTAACACATAACAAAAACTAAGAGACTCAAGAAACCAAAGCAAATGGGAACAAAATTGAGAAGATAACCTTTTATTAATTGACATAAAATTACAGTAATATTTAGGGTATTAAGTTTGAGGTAACACACAATTTTATCATAGGTAAAAATGGAATAAAATATATTCTCCAATTGCCACTTCACACCCCTTATGTAGCCATATAATAAATGAAGAATAAGAGGTGTTTGAAAATTGGAGAGTCACATTGTTTGGGATTATAAAGAATCATTCCATATTATGTGTTGGGATCTAGACATGTCCTTGCCATAATAAAGGATAGTTAAAGCACATATTGAAATGATAAACCATTTTAAGTTGACCATTGTATAAAAGTCTACTAGGGTAGATACAAATTCAACCCTAGCAACCACATACCAAAAATTTGAAAATGTCATCATAAAAGTAAATATATTATCTTTTTTACAGTAGCAATAATATCACTCTCAGGACATCATACATTATTTTAATGACCTGCAATTTTTTTACTCCATGCCTATATGTTGCCATACTATCAGACACATGATTATCATCATGGTACATATGTTAGATAGTGGTAGAATTAAATATTAAAAAAAAATAGAGTGTCTCTAATTATTGGCATAGCATATGGAGGCATTCTTCATTTCCTTTCAATAGCCTCAATGACAAGATGAGGATCACCCTTGATCACCAATTTTGAAATGCCTGAAGTAATAGTAGTCTCCATACCCTAAGAAGCCCTATAGCTACCACCTCATAGCTATAAATCTTACCAAAGCCACCTGCATAGGCCACAACACAATTATCATGATCCTCACAAATGGCATCACTAGAAACCATAGAACTACTCCTACTAGAACCATCAAGGTTTAATTTCAACTAATTTGAGAGGGTGGGGTTGATCTACATTTTATTCTCTTTTTTTAGAAGAGCTTTAGTATTATCCATCTTCTCAATTAAATGGATATATTCCATACCTATGCCCAATTCTTATCTACATGTGAAGGAGGGAAGGAGAGAGGTTCCACTTCTAGGTAAGAGCGCATTACCTAATAAGAGCCATAATTCTATAGGTAACCACCTTAGGGGGGAAATCTTCTCTTTAAAGATGTCATTATTATGATAATTCTATTTCTTCCAATAAATATAAGGGAGATGCATTTAAATAGAATTTTAATAAGGAGGTGATGGAAGGGGTGATTCCAATTTAAAATGAATTATTGGGTGTTAGTGTTAAAGAATTAAGTAATCTTAATTCAACTAAATATATTTGACCAAACAAAAAAAGTATAAGAGTCTTAAATTAAGGGGTGAGGGATAGATTTTCCCTTGCAGTTGAATAAAACAAACCAACTAACAAGATAGAAACTACATCTTTAGAGGTTATGAATAATTGGGATATCGTTTTGCATAATTGAACATGAAAAATATTAATCTCTTGAAGGATGAGAGATATTGAAATGTACTTCCAACTCTCAAAGGAAATCTTGGGGCTAATAATGTTATAATAGGTTAACCTCACACTAGTCACTCCAAGAATAAAGCTTACTCTTTTGATAGTTGGTTTCCTAATTATACGATGCTAGATATCAGTCTTAGTGTTGGAAAGAATAAAGCTTACTCTTTTAATAATAAATGTGTTTCTGGGGAACCTCTACATACTAATTTAATAATTTCTTCATATAAAATAAATCAAATAAATCATTTTTCATTGAAATTTATGCAAGATCCAATAAACATTTTACAAAATGAAGCATGTAATTTACATACTCATCATGTGAAAATCTATTGAAAAGAGAACTAGCTAAATACTAGCAATTAAAACAATACTTGATACGTATGCACAAACAAGTAATCTAATTTCTAAAAGTAAGAAAGATTTTTTATTGTTAGGTTAACAAAAATAAATAAGAGAGAATTAATCCACAACTCATTGCGAAGATGAAAGGTGAAAATAATGATTCACCTCCTAGTGTAGGCTTGATTATTACCAGATAACCTTATTCAAATGGGTAAATTTCTTGGAATCAATTCTCCCTCACCTCAACAAAGTGGGAGATTTGTAAAAATAGATATGAAATGTAAAATATGAATATAGAGGAATATAAACATGTATAGAAATAAAGAGGGGTATATAACTCACCTTGGAAAAGAAAAACATGTATACAAGCTATTAGATGATTTTTTAAACTAATAAAATTATTTTATGTAGTGCAAGGGTGGTGTATCCTATAATGTGATGATCAAAACTCAAATAAAGATAACACAAAAAAGATAGAAGACGATACAATTTTATAAATAAAAGAAAAAATAGTAAATACTATGAATAGATCTTGAAATGCACCAAGCAATAGTTTACACTAGGACCCACGAAACTTTCGCCACACATCCATCTGATACATTTAATAGACACATTGAAATACCATGAAAAGTATATATATCTAATTCATGTAAGCAAGCAAACATTCACATATTTAACACAAGATATGATCACCCAAAAACCCTCCAATAAGAAGGTAAAACTAGGGTAGGAATGCCATCCACAAATATTGGCTACTATAGTAATAAAGTGTATCCAATTAGGGTTACAATGTTTTGACCATTAAACATGATCTATAATATGAAAGGTTTGCCCTGTTAAAAGATTACAAAGAATGTTAGGTCTTACCCCATTAAAGGATTTCAACACCCTGTTAGAAGTATGCCTGGTTAAATAATTTTAACTCACAATTAAGTAATCACCTTGTACATGATTTCAATACAACCTATTAGGACTACTTTGTTAAGAAATTTTGACCGAAATCACCGATTAGAATGTCTCACCATTGATCCTACGTTTAGCACTTGATTTCCTGATAATAGATCACCTCTAAATTGATGTATTCTCAATCCTTCTTGATCAAATGTCTCTTTGCCATATTCTTTTGCTTTCCTTTTTTTTGCTCTTACTAATTCAATAATGAAATTGTTGGAATTTACCAGTGAGAAGATTTACTTCTGAGGGGGGGGGAGTGAATCAAAAGTATCTAACTTTAACCTCTTTAAAACCTTTTAACTAAAAACATTCACATGCATCTAATTCATCTAATAAAGATGAAAGTAAAGATGTGCATGAAAATACATAACAGACTAAGTTGGTAACTGAAAAATGCTCCCAAATGAGAAGGTAAAACTGGCGTGGGGATGACACCCACAATGTATCACTACAAAAATATGTAATTGTTTAAGGTTACAAAGTTTGACCACTTCCAATGGTTTGCCCTATGAAAGGCATGTTCTATTAAAGACTTTACACCCTATTAAAAGTGACTTGGTTAAAGGATTTGCAAACACACACTTGTAATGCTACCCTATTAAAGGATTTAGCACCTTGTCTAAAGGCATACAACATGGCTATTAAACCATCCTATCATCATAGGATTTTCATTCCTAATAAAATTGATAGAGAGTATTAGAAAGTTTTGACCTAATGAATTGTAATCCTTAATTGGTGATTCCAGGTCATCATTTTGCTTTGTCTGCTCTAATCCTTGCTTGATTTGATATATCTTTCTTCAAAATTCTAATACTTTGTTCTTGATCAACTGAATTTTGCAATGTTGTTATGCTCTTTCTAAGTCTTTACACCCCTCTATACTTCTCTATAATTCACCCATACACTTCTCACATATATGCATACAATGGGGTTTTGTCCTCCTTTTAAAGGCTTAGAAGACTTAGGGTTAGGTATGAATCTACGATCAATATTCACTCTTCATTTCCTTCTCAATTCTTCCACTTTTCCTTTTGGTTGCATGCATTCTCCATTTTTCTTATTGGCTACATGTAGATTACATAGTTAATGAAAAAAATTTATTCTTATCTTCTAGATCCTTTGAGATTCATCCTAAGTTAGCTAAAAAATGGTTTACATCTGAGTTTGTGAAGGCACAAAATCATATGATGATTCTATGTTACTCAACACTTACTAGTTGTTGATGCTCAGTGCACATAGGAATTTTGTCTCACTTGGCTCCTATAGTAATTTTGTTTCACTCAGCATCCATACTTTGCTCAACACCTATAGTGAATCAACATCACTTATCACTTGGCACCTAAAGTTCACTCGACACCTATTGAATTCTCTAGCCTAGCACACACTTTAGCTTGACTTTTGTATTATACTCAACATCATCTTAGCAATTGGTTAAGTGTGTCAACACTCAATTGTCAAAACCAATCTGAGACTAACAATCTCCCCCTTTGACATGAGTGGCAAAAACACCTAACTAAACATTATGAATTTGATCTCTATGAGTATAGTACACATTCTCTTTGGCATATGTACAAAAATTCAAAAACTTGTTCAAAATTTTGTAACTCCCCCTGAGCTAATGTGCAATTTCTGTAACCAAAAATCTTGTGTTAAATTTGCCTCATGCTAGTGTATCTAATACTATTTTCCTTGTCTACCTTATCATTCTTTTGCCTCTATTTTTATGTACCCTATTTCTATTTTTTTTTACTCTATATCTACTCCCCCTTTCACATCTTCTTGTAGTTTTTGCATCATTTTGGCTGTATCTCCTTATTACTTCCTCAAAATTGGAATATCTCCCCCTTTGGATATTCTTTATTACTTCCATCAAAGAATGTATTATCTCCAAAAATGTAAACTCTCCCCCTTTTTGGCACTTATGTCAAAGGATCCTAATAATGAATGGAATATTTAGCCAAAAATGTTTTATTTACCTCCATTATCATTTTCAAAGAAGCATCCCAATTGTCTAAGGTGATTTCCAGTTATTTGTGTTGGATTTTTGTCTTTGTTGCAAGATGTACTAGGCCTTCTAGGGTAGAAAGATTAGGATCATTCTTTACAACATTTTCTACATAGGCCATTTATTTATGTAGTACTTTTAGATGTGGAGTGATAGTAGATTGAATCTTTATCAATTTGGCCTTAACATTAGCCTCTTCTACTATTAATATAGCTAACTCCTTCTAGGTGTGAAGAATAGTTGCAAAATGCTTCTCACTTTGAGCTAGATCTTTGGGTAGCTGTGTGCTAGAAATTTTAAGATTATGTTCCAAGCTCAGAATCCTTTGGCTAGTTTCTTGTGTGAATAATGATGAGTCACACAATTTAGAGTATAATGAGAATATATTCTCAAGTATTGTTTTCACGTTCTCAACCTTCTTAGCCAATTCAACCTGTGAAAGTGCTATCTCATTAGATATTTTCTCATTAAATTTCATTTGAAACATATTTTTAGACCATTCTAATAACTTAACATTAGTATCAATTTTTTCATTTTGTAACTGGTCCACTCTGTTGGAAAATTACTCCATGATGGGCTTGGTTTCACCAGGTACTGGCAAGCTAAATGCATCAAGAAATATGTCTTTAATGTCCACCAATGCTTTCTTTTGTCTATACTCATTTATGAGTATCTCTTGCTTCTTCCTTCTCTGTAGTGTCTCTTGCACTTCATTTATGTATCCAGGGTTCATTATCTTGGAGTCATAACTAGGCATGACTATTGACTTATCAAGTGCAAGGTCTCCATAGTGAAGTACCCTTGCAACCTTGGTGGAGCTCAAGCCTAGTGCTGAGATTTGCAGTGGTACTACATTGGTGCTTAGCTTTTTGGTAGGAGTCCCTGAGGTAGGAAAGTTCACCCATGTCTGTATTGCCTCTTGCTCCTTTTCTTTAGGGGTTTTCTCCTCTTCCTTCTCCTCTTCTCTACTTCCTTGATCAATGATAATGATTTCAGGAGGTACACCTTGGTTTTGTGTTGTAGGAACGTCTTGTCCTATTTGCTCCTTTGCTGGATCCTTGGCAGTTGTTGTTGTTGTGACTGTATGATCAACCTTAGCAGTTGTATCTTGTGCTTCTTGCTTTTTTGGTTGATTTTCTATAGCTATGGGAGGTTGTGAAAGTGGTTCTTGTGTGTTCACATTCTCCCAAGTGATTTTTTCTATAGCCTTTTGCAACTCTTCCACACTCAACAAAATAGGATTTGTGCACAATTGTGATTGCAATGTCGTTTAGTGAAGGATCTTTTTGAGATCCTCTATAGTTAATGGATTGATGTTCTACCCTAAGGTGTCAGGAACATCCTTGAAAATTACTATTTCTGTAGGTGTGGTATGTGGAGGACTTGGTGGTGGCATTTGGTGTCTTGGACACTTTGTTCTGGCTACTACTCCTCAGTTGTTGCCTCTTCACCTTGTGTCTTCTCCACTGTTGCCTCTTCTTTTTCTTTCTCTCCTTCCTCATGTTTTTCATTCTCCTATTGTTCTTCATCATTTCTTCCTTCAAAGGGGTCTTCCTACCCTTCCTCTACTATAGTCAATCCATAATTTAATTTCCACATCTATGTGGACTTTTGCACAACATCTTCAATTTAATTTTAAAAAATTCTAAAGGCTATATATTTAAGTTCAAATTTTCTCCCATGTTTCTTGTTAGCCTTGCTTATTTGACCTTTTGTAAGGTCTAGCATTACATGAGCCAATGTAGACTCCCTTATTTCCTTCTCCATTTTAAGACAATAATGCCATTTATTCTCTATAATGGATGTTAGCTCCTCAGGCATAGAATTTTCTAGTTCAAGTGGGGTGGTCTTGAACTTAGCCATCATAGTGTAGATGGATTCTTCCACTATGTTTTGTTGTTCCCTTGTTAACCTTTAAAATAAATGGTAATTAGACCAGTTAGAACTGTATTATCTCTAATTTTATTAGAAATATTTTCCAATTTAGACCTGATAGAATGCCTTACCAATCTGAATTGTTCATTATTAGATTCTATCCTTTCTTCGTTTTATTCTAAAGGTGCAACATGTTTTCTTCTTTTCTCTAGTTTTGTAGGCCCTCCTTGCTCTATTTTTTTTTGTTTCCCCTATTCGTTTTCCACTTGGGTTGTTTCCCTCATATCCTTCCTTATAGTAGGCTTGGCTGGATTGGCTTTGTTACTTTCTTCTTCCCCTTTGGTTATGCATTTAGTTGTTTTTGGGCTTTCCTTTTCTTTGGCTCTGGCTTTGATGCTTCTTATTTAGCACCTTCCTCTTCTTCTTCATCTTTCACCATTCCTTGGGTTAATGCAAGTGTTTCCTAACCTTGTTCCTCTTCATCGTCTTCAGCTTGTTCACCTTCTTCTTCTTCTTATTCTATTTCTGCAGTGCCCTCACAAAATTTGGCCTTTCACTTCTTTACAATTTTCTCTTTCTTTTTCCACATGGAGGCAATCTTTAACTCTATATCCACATTTGACTTGACCACATCATAGGTTTCAAAATGTGGTGCACTTTTGTCTACTTCTTCTACGAGTAGTGCAGTTAGAGCTATTGATGCCTCATCTATATTTATTTCATAGCCAAGAGGTCTTAACCATCTAACCCTTGGTGTGGCAGCTTGTATATATTTATAGTCAATATCTACAAGAAATCATACATCATTTATGTGCTTCTCTACTAATGAAACTATTATTCTTAGCCTTTTCTTCATGGTTTTCTTGAAGTCTTCAAAATAGCTAGTCATAAGGGTCTCAAAATTAGCTCCCATTTGTTCTATATATTCATTAACTTGAGCTCTAATTGATCTATTTGTCTTCTACACAACTTCACCAAAAGATGGAAACTCATTATGCACATAGAAAAATATACAAATCAAAATAGCACCAAACTTGCATTGGGCTCCTTTGGTTCTCCTTATTGCTAGTAAATTTTCATTAATTTGTTACAATTATAGTTCTACAAGATCATAAGTATGATCCTTTTTCACTAATTTGTAGCGTACATCCATCGCAATGCAAGGCACATTGTTAAGTCTACTAGATTGGTAGAATTTTTGTGCATTAACCTTAACAGTAAAATCAACAACAACATCTTGGATGGTGTCTATTGTCATTCCTCTCTTGTTCCACTTAGCACCAGTGTTCTTCTCAATTTCCTTCTTAGAATCACTCCTAAGGCTCTTTGGTTGATCTAGGGTTGGGTACCCTATCACTCTATGTGCAATTCTCTTTGTGATTTTCACTAGACCATCCTCCAACCATAAGCTTCCATCATCTATTCTGCTAAGCACTAGCCTGATCCATTTAGTCTTGAAAACTGCAGGGAATTCTAGGGCACACATCAAACCCTTCTTTTCAACAATATGATATTCTTCTTTCAACACTCCATTTTCATAAAGTCTCTCATAGGCTTCCCTCATCTTCATGTCTCCTATGGCTCCAATCTTACAATTGTAACATCTCCCAATGTCCTTAACCATAACTACCTTAGGAGGTATGATAGATAGGGCTCCAGCTGGGTCATTTTTATATGCCACTTCTGGTATTGGGTGGAAATTAGGTTGTTTCACTTTATTGGAAACTAGTTTGACCTTAAATGGTTCTTTCTCCTATGTTTTCCTAGAGCTAGAAGCCATTTATATGATCTAGGGTTTGAACATGAAGAAATATGAAACTGCATAGCTCAGCACAAATGTAAATACCTCAAAATCAATGAAATCATGTTGAATCATTGCTAAAATCTACTTAAACACTATATTCTCTAATGTGAAGTCACTTTGCACTCTTTTTCATCTTTTCTCTTCATTTGTGATGAAGAAAAATGATTGAAAATGTGATAAAATATCTTATTTTCATTGTATTTAATGTTGAGTGCATTTACAGTTGTCCAATCAGCTTCTGAAGGATTTTTGCATTACTCAGCTTCCATTGGCTTTCCACCACTCAACATCCATAGAAGTATCCTTCACTTGGCTTCAACTAAATTTTCCTTTTGCTCAACTTCTACTAACAACTTAGTTGCAATTGATCAACGAGCCTCTACTATCTTTGACAATCAACTTGGTATGTACTGGGATTTTACCCAGCATCTAAGGACAACTCGGTAACACTTGTAAAATTTTGAAATTATAACTTTGCATCTCTGTTCATGCTGATCTCTTCAGTTACATACTTGCTTGTTTAGGAACTAATATATGATAAAGCTTTGTAAATTAATCCCTCATGCCTTCTCTTTCTTAATTTGATGAAGTGTGACAATGTGACCTATTAGGTGAAGTGATCCCTTCGTTTGATGTGCTACACCCATCTTTCTTCTTCCATGTCTTATTCATTTCTCCTTTGATGTGTTCAACATATACCTTCTCTTTACCTTTGTTGTTCTTTGAATTGGGTGTCTTTGACGTTGTTGGGAAATTCCTGCT